>LKNJ01000323.1:192104-494128 GCA_002120245.1 Maccullochella peelii | reverse complement strand
AGCACTTTTTATATGGAGTCATAGGAGTGCCATAAAAAAGAATAAATCTGGGAAAGAACAAGACAATAAATGTGGAAATAGAAATGGAAATAAATAGAAGAATAAATGGTCGGTCAATGGAGTGATCGGCTCTGTGATGACGCCTGAGAAACTTCCGTTCACTGATTGTGACGCATGCCTACTTTTTAACATGAACAGAATTTTCCATGTTCTCCTGTTTGGGGTTCATCTTGAAAAGGTTGTGATTTACTTCTTCGTCTTGGTCTGATGACAATTCGATTAATTTTAAGATGCTTTAAAGAACAAAAACAAATCCAAGTTTGTGTCAAGTTGGCATTTAAATCAAGCTAACTCAGTTAGCCACGTACGAAGTGCAGGGCCAGAGTTAGCTAGCTCAAAACTAAATCTAAAATCAAGAGACAGAAATATAAAATATGTCACAGTGGATGAAACCGGAGACTAAAGTTTTATAGTTTGTCTTTTCATCTTGAACCTGTTATTACCCTTTTGCTCCTTACCTTTCTGTGTTAGCTGTTAGCCTTTCATTATTTATGTACAGTACTTTGTAACCCTATGAAATGGTATTTCTAAGTAATTTGCGTTTATTAATGTGCAGTTTAAGTAAAAGAAAAGCCTGACTCCAACAGTGGTGCAGAAATAAACGGTCACAAAGAAAGTTCAGCCATTATTTCATATAATACAAACGTTGTACCAAATGGCTCTCATGCAGAGTGGAGATGTTATTCAACCACTCATCATCATGCTACTACTTTTACTCCTGTGAAAAATTGCTCAATGAATAGGCGCCTCAGACGGCTCTTTAGCAAACGAAATGCATCTTGCATGGTGGATCTGTGTTGCTTGATCAACAAAATGGCAACATTGATCCCGGAGGTGGCTCTCAGCCTCATGAAGGTCCCATGCTCTGTTGGCCTGTGAGCCCGGCTTGTTCTTGCTGTAATCGCCTGTGAAAAAACAAGTTAGTGCTGCTTTTGACTGAGCTGTAACACGCCAGCAAATGGTAAAAAATACCCCACCGTAAGAAATTAGCTATGTTTCCAGTGCCGGCTTTGACTTTGACGTTATTTTTGTATTTCTCACTGGGCTCAGTTTGACTACTCTGCATCTTTTCTCTTCACCAATGCTAAATATAGTTACCTCACAATGACAATTTACTGTTCACCTCCAGTCTGCTTCATCATAACCTCAGTGTTCACCAGTAGGATGAGCTGCTGCTGTTGTCCGTCTGTGTTCCTGATGAGATGTTATCTGTGGGGCTGAAGTGTGATTCCTGACCCACATGGAGACACATGTGAACTCCAAATGTACCGGACCAGTTGAAGTTGGAAGTCAGCCACACATCAGGCACCCAAAGATCCTGCAAACCAACAGTTTATACACCATGTCTCTGTATCAAATGCCATCTCATGTTTATTACCGAGGTTTGGCTATGGTGGCCAAAACAGTCAGTGGCCCCCCACAACTCGAATGGATGTTGAAATTGTATGGAAATAATTCCCTCCATTTGAAATTGGATTAGCATTTGAGCTAACGTTTGTGTTTCACTTATTTAGTGAGACCATTATGCTTTCTGATGCAGAGGCAAAAAGTCAGCAGCCAGTTTAGCGTTTAGCAGTCCGAGTATGAAACATCCTGTCGGATGCACCGGGATGGATGGGTACAAGGAAGAGAAGAAAACAAAGAGGCCCCCTGATCCTGACCCTCTACAGTGTGTTTGAACTACAAACAAACTGAAAGTGTTTGGGAATAAGTTATACTAAAGTGGAGACTTCAGATCTACTCGTTATTTCAGTGTTGCAATGATATGTTGCATATTTCTAAATGAAGACAAGAAATTAATCAAATGACCACACAGCAGATCTGAGGCCAGATAAGAATACCATCACACATGCACAGAGAGAAGCCCAGCAGTTTCCTCCCCCAGGGCCCCTGGCAGGTTAATCTGGCCACGATGGTAAGCTTTGTTGCTGGACCGGCCTTTCCCAATTATTTGATGTCTTATTATTTTATTAGGAGTATGAACCAGATTACTGTGAATATAAAGTCACAGCAACAGACACAAGTTTCCTATTTTAAAGAACACGCACAGAATTGCATCCCAAAACGGATCAGAGAGAAAAAGGGGTATTTTTACTGGAGTGTTGAGTATTTATTGTTGTTTCTGAAATGTTTTCAGAGGAGGTGAAAGTCATGTTGTCTGGAGCAGACTTTGGGACTTTTGCTGTTTGGTGAACTGGGGCATTCGCGGCTCGGCCACCAAGACCAATTAAGTGAAACCAATTGAAACTCTGCGTGGTGAATGGGGGCTGCTACTTTCATGTGGCTCACACAGACTCTTTTCTTTTTGGCATTTGTGAAGGCGAGCCTGATCTAACTGATTAATACAAAAACAAGCAACCGGCCTATCACATGATAAGGAAGCTGCAGGACAGTGTATGTCAGTGGAGGACATGTTGAACACAAACTCATCTGTGGCTTCAGCTATTCTGAGAATCTGAGCTCATGTAACAAGCAGTTATATTAACACCTGAGACTGTTTTTATGATGAAAACGCCATGATACTACATGGTAACCAACAGACTTCTGGTTGTGTATTTCCAATGTAGTAGTAGCAGTAGTAGTAGTGCTAAATCTGTCAGAACAAAAAATTATTTTATCAATTACACATACTTGAACTCTGCAGGAAGTATCAGAGCTTCTCAGCTTTTTGGCTTGTGACTCTTTAAATTAAACAAAGTCTACTCGTCAACAGTTACACATGATATCGGTTATGGCCCAAAGAGGTCAAATTATCCAGTAATTCACATAAATAAAGCAAAGATTAGAGGAACAACAGTAACAGTGTCATTTGGTGCAGTATTATTTTTATTACTGTTTATTAACCTCACGACCTCTCAGATTTATCTTGCAACCTGTCCAGGTGGATCCCCATGACAAGTCTATTAAATCAGCTGCCTTTGTACAGTACATGTTCTAGAACGTGTACAGTACATGTTCTAGAACACAGTACTAGATGCTTTACAGCTGCATATGAATGATCAACCTGAGAATATTGGTGATTTGTTTCATAGTTGTCAGCATTGAATGTTGTGCTTTTAAAGTAAAGTTGCTGTGATCTTCACAGGGGGATAATGTGATTACTCTAACTGAATAATTAGGCAGATTGTCGCCACATTATCATCACAGATGACGTTCATCTTGATTTACTTGAGGAAGACCATTTTTGGTCAAAATGTCGCCATGTTCATGTAAAATAAAGCGACAATTAGGAACGAGACAACAGTATATTTTCATATCTTCTGACATGAATCCATTATTTTATGGCTGTTAAATCGCTGCGGTGCATTTCTGATTTTTAGTTTCTATTGAGTTTAACTTTAAGAAAAATCAATCCAACAATCTTATTTGAGCTTTTTAGGAAATAAAGAACAAAGAAAACACAGAAACAACTTCAAACTTTTTATTATGAGAATTCATCTATGCAAAGCAACAATGGGACCTCATTACACTGAAAAGAGTTGGCAGTACTGTCTGTGGGCTTTCTAACCTCTGGTTGTCTTTCAGGTTACGACTTGATTTTAAGAGGAGTTTGTCCCTTAATCACATAATTACTTCAAATTGCTTATTAAACTTTTGACTTAATCTGCTAAGAATGGATTCATGTGAGAAAGAGAGTTTTTCCTTTTTCTCCTGAAGGGTTTTATTCTAATAATGTGACGATCAATCATCACTAACCGCCAGTTCTTAAATGGTATAAATTAGGTGTGTGTGTGTGTGTGTGTGTGTTGGACAGGTAGTTAAAAATAGGTGTATGATATATGATGCCCTGGTGTGTAGCATGTCAGTGTGTATACAGTATTGTGTATGCTCTGCATTAAGTTGTAACATGTCTGTTACTGTGTTCACTTCAGTATTTTATTGAACATGTTGGATTTATCCCACCCGTGGACGAAATAACAGATAAACCTTATTGTATTTGAACACATCACATCGCTGTGTTTCCAGGCTGAAAGTGTAATTGTACTTTATTTTTTTGGTTCCACATCTGTCTTAATAACACCTTGTCAAGTCATGCCTGTGTGGGCCCCAACAAGAGGAGCCTAGGGCCACATTCCCTGAATAGTAACTGTTGTATTTGTGTGTGTGTATGTGTGTGTGAGTATATATACAGTATATATATATTTGCTATATTTTTTTATCTTACATTTAGCCATTTACTGTATTTTGTTTTTCTAATTTTCTTAGTTTCATTTGCTCTTTGAAATATAATTTTTAATGTCTGTTCATTTTACTATAGTATATTACACTTAATATGTTTTCTCTTGTAGCTCCACCAATGGGAGGCATAGTACTGCCTGTTCATAGCCTAAGAGACAAAACCCAGGAACAAAAGGTCTGTTGCAGAGTGGGAACTGAAGGTACTTTTTAAATAAACTCTTCCTTCATTTGACTTTAGAGAGCTAGACAGACACGTTTCTGTTGGAGAGACTTTATCAGATGTCACTGTGTTAATGTCTGCAGTTGCTTTACTGGCAGGTGTTTTTGTTTGTCTCTAGCTGTAGACAGCATTATATTATATTATATTATATTATATTATATTATATTATATTATATTATATTGTATGATATTATAACAGCAGCCTGCAGCTGTTTACTGCACACTTACTGCGTTATGTTTGACAGGTGTCTCTGTTTTTGTCTCCAACCCGTGTAAAGTGCAGGAGGATGTTCTGCTGTTGAGGCTGTGATGTGTGTTTTATAGTCCTATGATGGAGTGTGTGGTGTGTGTGTGTGTGTGTGTGTGTGTGTGCGCGCAGCTTTATCCCGTCGCTCCCATTGGCTGCTGAAACTTGTTGGAGCTTTTCCCTCTCGAATAAGAGAAAGCTCTAAGAACCTATCGGTGCTTGCGACCCGGCCCCCCCTATCGAGCCCGCATGGTCCAGACTTGTCCGGGAGCCCGTTAAAGTAGTCCAGCCTTCACGCCGGTTAAATAAGCTGCTGTTGGAGGCCGGCGGAGCGGTTGTGAACCCATGAACAGTGAGAGGACTCCCTGCCGCTGCCAACCTGCTCCTGCAGCACCTCAGATCGATATTTAAGCTCCTGCCAGACAGTCCCTGCTCCAAACACTTGAGACCAACAAGTCTGCAGCTGAACTGGAACTCTACAGACCTGTCCGTCTTTTTTGCTTTGCTTTGCTTTTTTTATCTTGTTTTTTTAATGGTGCAATGTCGTCTTTGCCAGGAACGGTACCGCGGATGATGCGCCCGGCTCCCGGACAGAACTACCCCCGCACCGGATTCCCTCTGGAAGGTAGGCTTCAGTCCGCAGCCTGCTGGGCCTGAGAGTCCCAGAGAGGAGAGCTTGTGAGGAGGATACTGAAAACTTGAAGGTCCCATGGTCTGAAAATAGCTCCATTGGAAAATAAAAGTATGCCCAGCTAAAATAGCCAGGGCCTCTCTACATTACTTTAACTGCGTTTTTATTTCATGACGGACTCGCATTAAAAACATGCTTCCCTAATTTACTAAATTATAACAGTATGTTATAATATTAACTTAGGGTAAATATTGTATAAATAAAATTAAAAAAAACATATTTAAGGTCCTCGGCTTCATTTATAAATTATCCAAAGTAAACCTACAACTGAAACCACACATGTGGAATTTCTTCAAGTGTCTGGGAACTGAAATCAAACCAAACCAGGAGGATTACCGAGACATGTGGACATGATGCTGAATAATGAAGACGGACAGGAGCAGCTCTTCACCTCCTCTTCAGGGTGCAAATGTCAAGTCCGTTCATGGAAATCTGTTAACCAACATTTTCATTTCTTTATAATTCAGACGTTATCACTTTTATTAGTGAATCATTGACAGGAGGCCTAAATCAAGTCTAAATAAATAGTCTGTTTCAGCCTACATTAATATGTGTAGGTCTAAATATGATCTTTACATTAATATGTTTAGGTCTAAATATGATCTAGTCTACATTAATATGATTCAGTCTAAATAAATATATTTCGGCCTACATTCATAAGTTTCGGTGTAAATGAATATATTTCGGTCTAAATATATTCTGCATTAATACGATCCAGTCTACATTAATATGCTTACACGCGGCACGCGGAGGAAACCCATCATTTCAACGAGACTGTGTCCTCGGACTGTCTCTTGTGATGACATGTTGAGACAGCTGAATGTGACCTTGTGTCTTCCAGTGTCCACTCCTCTGGGTCAGGGACGAGTCAACCAGCTCGGAGGGGTCTTCATTAACGGCCGGCCGCTGCCCAATCACATCCGACACAAGATAGTGGAGATGGCCCACCACGGGATCCGGCCCTGCGTCATCTCCCGTCAGCTGCGGGTCTCCCACGGCTGCGTCTCCAAGATCCTCTGCCGCTACCAGGAGACCGGGTCCATCCGGCCCGGAGCGATAGGAGGCAGCAAGCCCAGGGTGAGAAGAACAGGCCATAAAATAATAATAAAAATAATAATAATAATAATTAATAAACAATTAAGTAAATGAGGATTGTAGTTAGTGTAGTAGGCTATTTATTTACAGCCGAATGACAGTTTATATTTAACACTGTTTGATTATTATTATTATTATTATTATTATTATTATTATTGTTACTACTACTAGTACTACTACACGTTGACGGCCTTAAAGCTCATCACTTTGTGTACCATCTGCAGCAGGTAGCCACGCCGGACGTGGAGAAGCGGATAGAGGAGTACAAGCGGGACAACCCCGGCATGTTCAGCTGGGAGATCCGAGATAAGCTGCTGAAGGACGGGGTCTGTGACAGAAGCACAGTCCCTTCAGGTGAGGCCTCCTCCGGTAAGCCGCATTTAATTACATTCTTCATTCTCCGCTATTTTCATTGAAAACAGTGTTGAACATTAAGACCGAGGCTGGAAGGGGAACAAAGGTCATTATTATTTTTGGTATTATTATTATTATTATTAGGCTATTATTGCCATTATTTATTATTGTTAGTATTCGTATTATTGTCATCATAATTGCTATGATCATTATTGCTGAAGCTGCCTTTCTGTCCGCAGTGAGCTCCATTAGCCGTGTTCTCCGGGCTCGATTTGGGAAGAAGGACGATGAGGAGGAGTGTGATAAAAAGGATGAAGACGGAGAAAAGAAAACCAAACACAGCATCGACGGGATCCTCGGAGACAAAGGTAGGCCGGTCAGAGCGGGTACCGACAGCTGCTGGTTGGACGACTGTCTGCTGATCAATAGGCTACAAATTGGGCCTAAACGGGCGTTTTGTCGCTCCGGGTTTTGCTCCTTTAAGCTGGTCTCCCAGCAGACTCAGGGGACGCTTAATTATTTATGATGGGGGGCGCTGGAGTGGATCGCACTCCTGTGGCGCTGTTTAAACGCTCCGATGTGCCAGTCAGTATCAATTACCAGGCGGCCTGACAGGAGCCGGGGCCCAGGAGCCGGGTTTCAGAGACCTCACAGCGGCCTGTTCAGGACTTGTGATGTGGACTCAAGTTCACTCTTCTGAATTCACTCAAAGCCCAAAAAGATTTGATCTGCGGTGGAGGCAACGAAACAAACAGTTTGGAGCTGCTAATATTAAAATGTGTCACATTTATAAAACCTCATTTATGTTAAATCTTACAGGCATCTTCATCTTTAACGTTTCAAAATATTCTTTAATAAATCTTTTAAAGGAGTAAAATTATTAAATGTGATTTGATATGGCCTTCTATAAATATTTCTCAACATTGGTGATTAGGAGGGAATTTAAGGAACTTTTCTCTCAGATTAAAAAATTGATATATATATAGGAGTTTATATCATGTTTCTCACAGTGAAAACAGCTTTTTACATTAGTGTTAGTTTTGTCAGGTTGGGTCAGTGTTCATCAGGAGCTGCTGCAGAATAATTCTAAGTATTCTGTTGTTGGCCTGTTTGATGGGAGCATTTTGGAGAATCAGCAGTTTGTTAATTAGACTTTAGGCCTGTAGCTCCCAGTGTTTCCTGACCACTGGTTCCACTGGTTCCACTGGTGACATTTTGTTTTTTCAAACGCTATCATCTGTCCTCCTTTTCATGTTCTTCCAAAGATCAGCGTTGCTTGTGTCTTTCTGTCATCCGGGCCTGGCATTTAATCATTGGAAGACTTAGCCTATTACAGCTGGTAATGAAAGCGGTGTCTGTTGAATAGGCGTCTGTGTTGGAGAGGGGTGTAATAGCTGGAAGGCATGGTAAGAAATATATTTATCCCCTATCAGCCCTCACTCTCACAGTTCCAGGCACATGCATTCTGTTGAAGGGTTTTAAAGCAGATTAAATTGAGCCTTTTATTTCTTTTCACTTTCATCTTTCAGTGGCTCACTTCGTGGTGTGGAACCCGCGGCGCAAATTCATGAGATTTTAAGGTTTCCTCTCATGTTGTTTAGATTGTATTTTGAAATATTCATTTCATTTGCTTTATGGGATTGTTTTTGGTGGCATGTTGGCAGAATCTCAGGCAGAGCCAGACTGAATTTATTCTGAATGAAAGAGGTGTGACTGAGACAAACACATGGATGAGGACTATTTCCTGTCATTGTCCATCAGACAGATACTGTTTTTCCACATGATGATCTCGCACTAATATACAGTAAGGGGCAGGCTGTGTACTACATACAAATTACTTTAGTCACAAAATGTTTTACAGATACAAGAAAACACATTAAAGGAGATTTATAATTCAGTCTATATAATTAGCTACAGCATGCAACATTTATTCCACATACATGTATTTTACAGCACGTCTATACTGTATATGATCATATGTCTTCAACAAGATGCTGCAACAAAATATGACTAGCTCTTATTTTTATTCTATAAAGTGTAACAGTTCATTTCATAGAGCAGGTGTAATGAACAGGCCAGGTAACCTCTGTGGCTACAGGTAGACTGCTGCTGTGAGGAGGTTTTAACAATGACTGATGCAGTCTTTTCATCTGCACCATGTAGTCAGTATGCTGCTTCCCAAACAGATGCAAAAATAGAGAGAAAGAAGTAAAGGTGGACAGTGAGGATGGAGAGAGCACTTCAAACAGATCCAGTGAAAGTGACGAAGTTTGAGCTATTAATAACTTTTCCCCGGGCAGCCGCACTTTCTCCACTCCATCTGCACTTTCTCGCAGCTATTTTGCCGGGTTGAAATTGAGGGAGACCCAAATGTTGGCTGGAGATAACACAATCATCACAGCCTCGGTCCTGGGCTGAGCATCAGTGTATTAAACTGGGATTAACCTCCCCTTTCCTCCCCGCTGCCTCGCACCAAACAGTCACATTTTTAGGGGACATTAAAAAAAGACAAGGGGGCTGGACGCCAATGTGCAACGAAGAAAAGTGGTATCAGCAGTAATAATCATCTCCTATGATTAATGATTGATCATTGAAGTCACTGATCAAGTAAAAATGTTTCCTGATTCCATTTGAACATGAACAGACAAAACTGCAGACGGATGTTTGTCTTTGAAATTAAAAATACTAATTTCACTGATTAATATCAGTCAGGCCTCGTGGGATAAAGGGAGAGATACCTCGGTATAATAATCCCATGGTATCATCATACACCCCCTAAATGTTTGATCACCTGCTATTATTAATGAATCTAGTTATCATTGATCATGTTCTTACAACTAATAATTCTTCAGGATGACAGAATAATCATTTGTTGTCAGAAATTTTTCCACCAGCCAATACCTTCTCCTCCTGCCTCATTTAACCCTTTAACCTAAATAATATTAATAATACCCAGTTAATTTAAGCAGTCAGACATGTGGTGGCTAACAGCAGGTTCTGGTGGTATATGACTGTGGTTTCAGAGCTTTGGGGTTTTCAGACATAAGAAATGGCTTCAGTGGAATAACTGAAATACTGTGTAAATATAAAAGCAGTGACATGATGGAATCCACACAGGGAGGTTTGTGTACAGAAATATGTTGTCAATAAGTAGTGAGCATGATGAACACACTCAAATATAATGCTGAGGTTGACTGCAGCAGCTGTGGAGAGCTGAGGCAGACCTAAGGCAGACCTGAGGACTGGATTCAAGTCTGTGTAGAGCAGAGGAAGAAGAAGTAGGTGAGGAGAGGAAGAAGCTGCTGGAGCAGAGTGAGCAGCTTAGAGGCTTTGATCCTCTGCTGCTTCTGCTTATCAGAAACATTTGCGGTGACACTTCCACAATGAGAGTTCATCATATTAGCTGGTGCCAGCGCTGCTTTCAGGCTTGCCTGTCTATTAATTAAAGCCCATTTGCTGCATGAGGCAGGGCCTGTCTGGGGCTCTGTGCTCCCCCCAACATCACTGCTGTGTTCCTGTTTAGAGGGACAGCATGAGAGCCTAAAATAGGTTTTATTATTGTCAACACACCGCAGACACGTTGGAGATAATTCAGACTGAATGTTGCACACGATGAGTGTTTTTGGTATTTGGTCACTGCAGTGACGTGCAGGCATCCCTCTCCTTGTATAAAATGAAGGGTTAATGGTTGGATCAGACTGCTGAGGCTGATCACCCTCTGATTCCTGGGTGGAAACTGGGTCACTGTGGCAGCACAGAGGAACAGGATAAAGAACCCTGGAACCTGTTATTAGTAACATGTAATAAAATTAATTTTAGCATTACTTCAGTGGAAAAACAGCAACAATTTAATAACAACACAATTAACGAGACCATCAATTAATGAGCCAATTCATGCAGAAAAGTACGAGGGGAAGGTTTTAGGTTTCACCTTCTTTAACATCTGAAATAATGTGAAAGTTTCACATGAGTGACGTGCACAAACATTTCATCCTGATTCTCAGATATTTCACATGAAATTATCACATGTGAAAAGCAGCATTTTGTTTGTAATTTCACATGTGATAAATTCACATTGTGTTTCCCACATGTGTTTTTACGGACTGCACATGTGAAATATATCCTTGATATATATGTATATATATATGTATCAAGGATATAAGATATTTTATTTTTAGTATTCATCAAATCAAAAATCTCAGTATCACAGTTTTCTCTGAATACTTCATTTGGACAGAAACAAAGTAGAACAATTAATAAGATAATAATAATTAAGAACAATTAAAATAGAGCAATTNATATATATATATATATATATATATATATATATATATATATATATATATAATCAAACAGACAAACTAATTCATTTGACAACATTACATTAATGGGCATTTGTCATTATTTTTGATTGGTCAGTAAAGTAATTGATAAATAAGTCTTAAAGCTTCACGTCATGAAAACAGAATTGCTGTAATTAGAAACCAGAAGGCAGCTAATCGTTGGGTTTCTTGTCTTTTTGTCGGCTCTGACCTACTTGTTGATTTTCCTTTATTTCTTTTGGCACTTTGGACTTCTCAGTGATGTCTCTGAGAAAACAAATATACATAAAGGGGAGCTGCTGAACTGGGAGGGGGCTTTGAATAGGAGAATAGCAGCCCACTTCTTTGCCATGGAGTGTTCAGTAGCCATCCCTTAATCCTCCTTTCATTTCGCCGACAAATGCCAAGAATCTTGTCTGGAGACCCAATGGGACGCTGATCAGCCAACAAAAGAGGAGCGGTGCACAAAGAGCAAACAGGCAAACGGGGTTGAGGGCAGTCAGAGGCCTCGGCATCCCATTAACAGCCCATTTTCAAAGGATACACGCAGGACAATAGCAAACAGCACAACACACGGCACAAACAATATGGCAACAACAAATTAATGTAATGTCCACACTTTGGTGGGTCTTTAATTGAGCCCTTGGTGAGGAGGAAGCACTGCAGCTGTGCAGGTCCACTGTCATGTCCAATGTGTTATTCTACACATTTATTACATAGATATTACATATAGGCACATTTTATGGAATGGAGCAGTCCTAAAAAACATTCTGGGCTGTTAATATTTTCTCTCTTTTAAAAAAGGAAAATGTTAAAGTAAAAAATGACTGAGGATTAATGCAGCTCATTTGACAGTCTGTTAGCTTTATTCTTTCATCTACAGCTGAATATATTTTTACACAAGTTTCTGTCTCTTAAATTAAATTCTTGGTCAGATCATCTGCATATACAGCCTGAAATCCTCGTAAAGACGAAATTCAGAATTTAAAAAAACTGTTCATGATTTGGACAAAACTGTAAAATGAATGTCAGTCCCTTGTTTGTAAAGCTAAATATAAAATATTATATGAAACTACTCTAACTGTCAGAGCTTTGGCCCTAAAGCTCGGTGTTAACTATGGATCTGAATATAGATAACATTCAGCATGACAAGAAATCATTTACTTACAAGCAGTTTAAATATTTGATCAGTTGTATAAATGATTAGAATACTTTAATTTAGAAAAAGGTTGCAGGATATTGTATATATTTTAAAAATCCCATCATTAGCTGCTTTTTCCGTTTCATTTAAAAAGAAGAATTGGTCAAATATGAGCGTAGAGACAGTGTGAAACTAAAACTGAAGTGTGTATAACTGATTATTCATATTAGCAGTGAATGTAAAGATTCTGTGTTGGGGAAATGATTTTAGCGAGTGGCTGAATGCATCTCTAAAATCCGGTTTGAAATTTCCATACAAAGGTCTGTGTGATCTATTAGATGGCTTATTCATGGTCTTCTCCATCAATCCGCGGAGGAAATCACATTCACCAAATGCAACCATCCAGTGTAATTGGCTAGAAAATGACCTTAAATATACAGAGATTACTGGGGCACAAAGGCCCGCAGTTTTTTTGGGGGGGGGGGTAGAGTAAATGTTCATGCTACTGAAAGGTATGAAAGTGGATTAATGGCCATTTTTCCGTCACTGCATAAAAATCATTTGGGCCACATATTTAACACCGGCATCAGGCCATGATGGGAGCGTAGTTCACAGATCAGACGCTGTACAGTACATTACTTATTATCAATTTTGAGCTTTTTTAATTAGACAATTAAATATGAATGAGTATTTTATAGAAATATAGATTCGATTCTAGATTCTAGATTCTGCAGCTGTGTGGAACTCTACTGGAGGGATGAACAGCATTCAGCCAAAACACCTCGTGTCCTCTGGGTGGGGGCACAGAGAGACCCCTCCCATCAGGTGAAAAGACATTAACCATGTAATCATAAGGAAAGAGGTAAAGGCCTTCATTTCACTCACCTGGTCTACTAGTACTAATAACAGTCTAAGAAGCATCTGTTTTGTGCTATATAAATAAACATTATTATTATTATTATTATTATTATTATGCAGATATTGTGTAGAATAATAACAATGTCATGCTGTGATGCTGCCACAAACTAAACCGTTTTCAAACAGTTATTACAGTATTACTTTATTTCTTTTAGGGCGAAATTTTTTTTACAACCAGAAATAATTATATTTCTGGAGCAAATCAGTGAGAAGGACTGTTTTTATTTGATTTATTTACTATTGATCAGGTTTTGAATTCTCTGGATAAGCCCACACGCACACACCTGTCTTGTCATTGTATCCATAAACAGTTTCTTACACAATTTTCCAGAAAACTGTATCACAATATTGCAAAATATAAAAATATTTTATTCATAATGCGCACTTCTAATTTATTCTTAGGTGTAATCGGAGCCTTCACACCACAGTCCTCCTCTTCTGTTGTGCATTGCATTGTGGGACAGTTTCCAGTTTCCAACACCACACTCAACAAGGTGCAATTACTGTCCAGTATACAAGTCAGACATACTGTATATGATCCCTGTTACACACTTAATATCTTTGGTGCAGTTAAATATGTTTTTCTAAATAACCACAGCCAATCAGTGTCTCTCTAATATAAATGTAGCTGTGTGTGACAATGTTCAAAACGGCATACATTTCTAAATAAAATCATCTTTTCTAAGGTTCAGCTTTGAAAAACTAGTTGAGCTGTGTACACATAATGTGTGTGTTTTCAATTAATTCATAATTATCAAAATCAATTCATTTATTTGATAAAAAGTGATTAATGCGATCAGAAGTATCATGGAGGAGAGGCATTACTGTGAGCATACAGTCTGATTTTAGCAGGAATCAATGAGAGAGCTTCGGACTCACAAATGCTGACTTTAAAGTCACTAGTGTTGAGTATTTTTATGCATGTTCAGGCAGCTGCAGACGATGAGCATGTGGACAGACAACAGCCTGTATGTCTTCTTTCAGATGTGCTCTGCTGATACACAAACAGTTGCGAACAAGAAAAAAAGGAGAAAGAAAAAGTAAAATGGTCCAGGAGGCCTGTCGGTTATTTTGTGCCTGCATTTGCCATTGAAGGAGTTGATGAACTCCTCCAAGTTTATTAAAGGAAAGGAAACAATATGAACCAAAGGCTTGAGGCAAGCAGGCTGACAGTTTATAAAGTGGAGGCCATTGTGGCCTGAAGGCAGATGCATGAATACCTCTGAATAGACTCCCTCAAAGTGACACGATTGAGCTAGACAACAGCAAAATGCTGAAAGGAAAGCTTCTCCTCAGCGCCGTCGAGCTGATCGGCATTTCTAATGCTCCTGCTTTGAATGAATGTACATCTGCAGTGGGAGGGTTTGCTGTGGTCTACTCACTTCTTTACTGCTGTTTGGGTGGAAGTAAACCTTGTGCTTGCTACAGCTACTCCAGGAAGCAGGTGTCTTTAAACAGAAAAGACAAGTAAAGGAAACATACTATTACTTCTGTAAGGTAGTTGTTGCTCTTCTGTAGCATAACGTCTCCTAATGATTTCAATTCATTTGATGAGAAAAGGCAAAAGTCGTCAGTGAGAGAACAGATGAACTCTTGAAAAGGTACATTTATGTTGTTATCATGTTGAGTCTTCAGAGCTTTTGAAAGACACTGAAACAAATGAAGTTGCACCTGAAGATGAAGCACTGAAATAAACTAAAGCGGCAGTTAAAACTGAAGTGCTGAAAGGAGTTAAAGTTTCAGTTTAAAGTGACATTTATGTGAAAAGTTGTTGCTCTTGAACTCAAATCAGCATCAGTTTGGCCTGTTGGACCTCTTTAGGTTGATTGTCATGTGGTATCTCAGACTGGTTGTGAGATACCACCAATGTTGTGACAAAAATTCAAAGTAAACTTTATTAAAGAGGGATATTGTTTCTGTCTGTTAGGGTCAATACTGTAAATGATCAAAATCTAGCTAAACCATAAAAATATTTATGAGCGGGACTGTTTCTTGGTCGGGAGCAGTGACCTCCTGTAGTATATTGGTTTATTATTGGAGTTTATTGGCATAGTGTATATTGGTATAATGTATAGTGTAAATCGGTATAGTGTACAGTGGTATAGCGTTTATTGGTATAATGCATAGAGTTTATTGGTATAGTGTATATTGGTTTAGAGTTTATTGGTATAATGTATACTGTATATTGGTATAGTGTATAGTTTAGGCAGAGATAAGTAGTAGTAAAGTAGTTGAGAGCAGAAATGTGTATACAGTATCTGTGAAATGTAGTGCAGTAGGATCAACAGGTCTGAGATCTTGGACCTGTTGATCCAACTGTGTTGGCTGGTTGTTGACCTCGGGGGTTACAGCAGGCTGATATTCTGTTTCTCCCCATCAAACCCTTTTTGTTTTTCCTGTAACTCCATTTCTTTCTCTCTTTTTGTTTTGCCCAAAGAGTCAAACAGCATCAGGAAGCAGAGTTTGGCTCCTTCAGTAGAAACAGGTTTCTCAGCCTGATCTACACTTTGAGCCCATTTTCAGATCCTAAAATCCTCATGACTCACATTTCAGTTTTGCTCCAACAATGGTAGTTACAGTAAGTGCTGTTAAGGTTTCAGGTTGCATTTTAGACTTGTGTAAGCTATAACATTAGTTTGACTATGGCTTATTTTGCATTTTTTTTTTCCATTTCAGTAGCTCCAGACTTGTTATACACAGCTTATGATACAGGACTGATGTAAAAACACATTTAAATATTTAAATCTCACTCACCCTTCTGCATGTAAAGTAAACCCACATGATTCTTGGCCTTTGGTCAATGCTTTTCTTGTATTTGCCCCAATGATCTAGTATATATATACTGTGTGTGTGTGTATATATATATATATATATATATATATATATAAAAGGACTTTCAGCACATACTTAAAGAAAATACTATGTTTGGGGCTTATGTTTTTTTTATCAAAAATTCACATATCAAGTGTACCACTTTGGCCAGACCTAAAATATGTAGAAAAGGAGCAGCCTTCATTTTGGACAGATTCCACGTCATAATGTGGGTGTTACATGAAATAGTGATGCCTGCCTTTCAAGCCGAATTAGTAGTTACTACAAATCTACAAACCACCATCAGCCCGTGCCACTTATGGCCATAAAATCTCCCATTTTCTACTCTTTATCCTGGAATATTCTCACTGCCTTATTTGTGTTTCTTTGCTCTCATACACAAAGGCAATAAACACGTCCTTCGAGTGTTACAAATCAGAAATGTGCTCCCCCCTCCACCAACTGTGAGAGTGATGGCCAGCGCTGAGTGCAGCCATTTTGGGGCAGCCAGCTGCGAGAGGGAGCACTCAGCTTCAAACAGCAGGGTTTGTCTTACACTGGAAACGACTAAGCATCCATTGGCTCTGGGTTACTGCACCCACCCCCCACTCCCACACCCACCCCCCACTCCCACACCCAACTCTGAAAAACCCACTCCCAACTACAAGCTTAAATTCTAATGTACCTCATGTGTTGCTAAAAGAAAAAAATACAGTGTAGTCAGAACCACGACGTGTATTTAGTATGAGTGCTGAGGAACACAGTCAAAGACTAAACTGCCCTTTTTATATGATACAGCTGGCTCATAGATTAAATAAAGTACAACTTTTACACTGATAACCAAGTGTTTTGGAGAAATTACGTCCATGTGGTTACTTTGCTTGTATGCTTTGTATGCCCACCATTTCCTCCTGTTTCTATGATAAGAACTGCAGTGAGCAGCTGTTTGAGGAAATTCCTGAGCCTTTTTTAAACATGAAACTTACTTGCTATGTTTATGATTTTAAAGATTTACGTCTTCAGCAGGAACCAATGGGCTTGGAGCTGAGAACCACAGACAGGAAGTCAGACAGTATTTAGAGACTGCACATGGCATTTATTGACAATAAGAAAAATGTAGAATAACACCAGAATGATACTTGAAGATATCCCCCATTATTGAGAACCACATATGCAATATTGCTGCTGGTCTCTGAGAGTTACCAAACATAATTTCATTGTATGCCTACAATGACAGATAAAGTGTCTCTTTATATATAATATATAACTAATGGCTTTGTTATTGATAAGGGTTTATTATCAAATAAGGTGTATGTTCTCAAGTATTGAATATCGCAACCTGTTACAAATGTAAAATTTAACCTGCCCTAGCATTGCTGCTTGCGTCCTGTATTGTTAATCTGTGGTGCGTTGTGGTGTTGAAACTAACCAATCAGATCTGTGTGTGAGACAAAATATTAAGTCAGTGAGATCCTTCTTTGATTTTGCACCATAGTTCAGATACTCATGTATGAATGTATGGATATCTTTCACTGTTGATTAGACAGATCATTTGAAATAACACCGGTAAGTTACCGTGCCCTCTCATTTAGACTGATTTATGACCGTATAATGCACAGGGTGTGACACATACATGAAAAGGTATCAGGCCATCAAAAGGATAGTTTTTTCTCTCTGGAGAGACGAGAAGCTGATGAAAAGCTCACCTCTTACAAACATATCAGAGTTCATATCAAAGCTTTTTAACCAGAATCTTTAAAGAGAGTCAACAAGCACTTCATTTTTTTTTTTGCGCTGCTCTGATTGTTAATCTACTTTCTTCCAAAATAAGATTATTCTATTGCTCTTTAAAACTTTCTGCAATTGCTTTCTTTAAGCCTGCAGCTGTCCACTGAGGGCTTTGCTGTGTCGAGTATATCTTAAGAGTGCCTCTTATTATTATATTTGCTCCCAGCTCTAATCTTTATCAGTGTTTATATTGACAGTCGGCAATTTTTGTTTATGGCTGTTTTTTATCTACTAAATAAAGACACATGCATGCTAGTGCCTGGGGAGGAAAGAAGATAAAGACTTTGCATTAATAGCAGTTTGCTAAGACATAATGCCCCGGTAAAGCCAGCATCTTTGTGTGGGCTGGATTGAGTTCAGTGCCAGTTCTATGTAGCGTGTACTGAGAGCACACAGCTCGCCTCAAACAGCTCCTATAGCTTTCTGTGAGACGTATGTTTGTGGCTACACTCGAGAATTTTTTTCATAGTAAAACAACAAAAGTTGGGTTTTTATTCAGCACAGAGTGTGCGGAGTTCCTAAATCTTTTGGCAAATATTTTACTCATCATTGTAAAACTGCCTACGTTGCACACACTCCACTTCTGCTGCTTACTATACACTTTTGCTGCATTTGTTGTGACTAAATACCATTGTGTTGGAGCTGTACTGGAACAAAGGCAGGAACAATGCTGAACTGTGTGAATGGGAGCGTGTGCAGAGGCAGCGGCGGCGCCGTGGCGCTGGTCTCGGCTTCAGTTTTGCCCACTTGGGCTTGAATTTGAGGCCTTTGTTGATGGAGTGGCTCCTGGTGCCAACTGGCAGATTTTATTTTACTTTTTTTTGTTTTCTTTGAATAATTCAGAAAACTTTGGCTTTGGTCTCAATTAGTCGAATGTTCAGACCTTCAATTCAAGGCCCTGTATTGTTGGTACAGGCATAACAATCTGCAAGTCAAATTAAAATATGCCATTGCAGCAGAAATGAAATGAACCTGATATTACAGTAAGCTGTGTTACAAAATACATATTTATTGAATAAAAACCTTTAGCAGCAACTGAGAGCTGTTTATCTATAGAAAACATTGTGTAGAGTTGGCAGACCCACAGTGTATTCATACTAATAAACACATGTAAGTTTGGTAAATGTATGAATGTAGTAGCTGCAGTTTTGCTGAAAGATGAATATTTTCATTCTGGGCTTCATTTAGAATCTGTATTTCAATCTTGCTGATAAATGCTGTTGGTCCTAAATGTTTTTATGTTAATATGCAGCAATATCGAAATAAATAAAAATGTGGTTCATGTTCCAACATCCACCCCCATCTATCTGTTCCGTGTCATGCCTCGGCACCATTTGACCTCTTTAATTCTTAAATATGCAGGCGGCACTTTGCTCGGCTGCTCGGCTTTAGTGACTCAGTCTGGAAGTGTTTACTGAAGCCCTGCAGAGTGCGGTGGGGCTGCTTGTGGTCTTTCATGGCCAGCGGCCCCCTGAGGTGCGGCCTCTATTGGCCCTGAAAGGCCCTGGGAGGCTCCCAGGCCTCTGTTGTTTAAGGTGAGCCCACTTTGTCACTGAGGCAGTTGACCAAAAAGAGGCGTCCAAAGAGATTTCAAGATGGCTAAAAGAGCCACAGGCAGCACCTCTGTACACCACTCTGTCCCCATCTATTCACATGCCTCCAGCTGCTGAGGACTGACAAGAGCCCACATAGGACTGGGCTGCTCTGTTTATTTGGTGTGTTAGATCAACTTCCTCTAGTGGAATCTGTCCAATCAGGTAGGTTTTGGTTTTAATTATTCAGGTTCTGAGATCTGGGTCTCTGACATTTCAAGTGAATTTAGTTTGACATTCACATGACTATGAATATGTCCATCTACCTTATAAAAGCATGTGAGTGTACATGAGCTACACACATGCATGAGGACACGTGCACATGTGCACTATATACAGTACAATATATAGAGTACAGTTGTCCTGTGCTTCCAACTTGTTTTCTTAAAGTGACGTCTAAATATTTCTTTGAAACTGTAAATATGTTTGCAGCTTAATGTCACACTAATAGTTTTTATCAGCATAATGAGGAGACATTTTTAATGAGCATATCTGCAGAGTCACAAAGTGTTGAGTGTATCTGCAACATGTTCAATGTCAGCATATTAACACTTAACACTGGTCTTGGTAAATACTTCAAAAGTGAACTCTCTTAACTCACGCTCACCACACGCGGTACACAGACCTGTCTATGGTCCTGCTTTTAGTACGTCCATCTACTCTGACCTCCTCCCTAAAACGTCTCTGTGCTGGTCAGTGTAAAACTTCCTGCACTGGAAAAATGATCCTAGTGAACATAATCCAGGCAGCAGTTACATTTCCTCCTAAATGTTTTTGGCAATAAAATGTAGTGGTTAAATAAACTTAACACAAAGTTGTTGTTGGTACATAAGCTTAGTTTTTAGTTTATTGAGCTTCTAGTCTGTGATTCTGGGAAATATGAATAAAAGTGACTGGACAGTGAAGCTGAAGGGAGGTGTGTAGCAGCTTGTCATGGTGTGAAAAGGTCTAGTGTCTGCAGTGAGGAGAGCAGGCAGGTGAGTTAAATCCTGGCCTAAGGCTGAGCAGATAGCAGAGAAAGAGATCCTTATCTGAGACACAGAGACTTTCTCCTTCTTTCATGTCTCACTCACACAAACACAACAGCTGTAGACAAAACTGAAGCATCAACAGGCCATTTTGCACTAATAAATTCATCAATTGTTGAGCCAGTGAAGTCTGTCTGACTGGTCAGAGCCCATGGAGCTAAACTGAAAGCAGATCCTGAGTGTAATTATACTGGAACTAATATGATTTTCAAAATGACTCATAATTAGTTTCATGCAGCTCTCCAGAGCTCTGTCAGTCTTTGTCCCCATGTCTTGGACAAAGTGGGGAACAGTATTGTCATTACTCACTGTTTACACACTGCAGTCTTACTGACGGTCAGCCAGTCTATTGAGGCGTTTGATAAACTAAGGTTTTAGGGTCTCTGTCCTGTCCACTTTAAAAGAATACCATCCAAACAGTCTTGTATGCTTAAAGACCTCCGTCAGTTCCACATGTAGTGAGTCCAGGGACCCTCATGGGGCTCCTGAGGATGGAGAAGAATAGTTCTTGGGCACCCAACAAAGAATATAATAGGATATTAAATTGTCATCAACATAATAAACTATTCAAAAAAGATATTCAAATCTTGTGTTTATTTAATGCTTCCACTGATAGAAACCGGAGAAAACACCAAAAAATTACACTGCAGACCCTTCAAGAACCGAACACACTGAGGTCATGTTAAACTGTACAGTGGTGGGTATTTTTTAAGTTTATTCCAGTGTTTTTAGACTCAATATATATCAGTTTAACTTATAACTTTGAGGCCCAAAAAGAAAAGAAAAAGAAAAGAAATAAGGATTCAATGTTTCATCACCAGCACTGAACTGCAGGATGTGAAGATGGTTTCGAAACAGCATTTAGGCCTTCATGATGGGAAATAAAACGCACAGGAAATATAAACAGTAAATTAATAATTAACTAAATAAATAAAATATACATTAAAAAACATAATTAGAGTCTTCATTTCTGGTATCTTTTCCAAATGTTCTCGGCAGCTACAGTGCTGGTCTCCAGGCCATAAGCTACACAATAAAATCTACAAAATATTTGGAAGATATATTTTATAATACATATATTACCCAGATTACTGCATTATTGATACACATTCACAGTGTACTTGTGTCTTGATAGGTCTTTGCTTCCTGCTGTCAGAATGATCCCACTGGGAGGCTAACAGACTTATTGATCACAATCAAACAAAAACACTTGATTCCATTTCTGATTGATTCTTCAGTTCAGGAAAAGTCAAATAAAGCAACATTTGTAAGCTGTGGACTCACAGGGACACACACTCTGATCTTTATGCACATTATGAAAAATATAATTGGGTATTAATTTGGTGATAAATGACTCTCACTAGAACAGGGAAATGGAATTACAGCTATCATTATTAAGTAATCAGAATGTCCCATTTTATTGCAACAATGAATAACTGGCTTTGGATGAATTGGACCGTAATTGTTTAATTAAACTTGTTTTTTTAGAGATGGAGTGTGTGTGTGTGTGTGTGTGTGTGTGTGTGTGTTTGTAGTTGCTGCACACGATGCCAGTGATCTGATAAAAAAAATAAAGCATGGATGTGTTTCTACACTAATCGTATTCACTCTGTAACAAAACCAGACTGCTGTGTGAAACTGAAGCGTACAGTTTGTTATTTATACTGCAGCACATTTGCAAACCCTGTGAGTGTGCGTGAGGAGCTGCACCGTGCTCCCATTTTCCTGATAAGACATAGCATGCCAATTGAGGGATCTAGTGGAGACAAAGATGAAGTCCAGGTTTAGCCCCTCTATCGGCTCTAGGCGTCTGTCTCATTAGCATAATCTCTGCTTTCCATTATCAGCTGGAGAGAGGAGCTGACCCTCCTGATCCACCGGCCTGTCAAACTTTATTCTCCTCCATCCTGGGGATCCTTATTGTGCTGCCATCCAAAGCGAGCGTGGAGCAAACCAAACCACCAGTGCTGTTCAGGTTGTCAGCGCGGCTGCCCGGACGCTGCCGGCCACACTGTGACGTGCACTATCATTTACATGTCCAATCATTGTGCGCTTCGTTCTCTGCTCTGCTTTTCAAATCCGCTCTCAGGTGACCCAGTTTTCATAAAGTCTCTCTGGCAAGACAAACTTAAAGGCAAAACACAGATTATTCAAGCATTTAGCATTTAATACTGAGCTTTTATGACATCAGTGAAAGGTAGATCTGTCTTATGGTGCATATAAGATGTGTTTTGATGTGCATATGTATATACCTGGTACGTTAACATAAAAATGCCATATTAACTGACTAACTTGAAAAAGGTCTCAAAATCTTTATTTAGCACATTGCACATTTTCATCATGTCCTCCAAAAACTCACAGCACAAAAGCAGGAAACGCATGATAAAGTAAATACTGCAGATATCGTTTTCAGAGGATATGTTCAAACCAGGCTCATGACTTACAGCTGAAAAAGGGAATGCACACAATAACTGATGCATTTGTTGTATTATGAGATCATCACTTGAAGGGTGAAGTTCTTTTTTCAAAAACAGATTTCCACATTATATGCATTCACACCAACAAACACTCAGCTAGGACAAACCCCCGAGTCCTAAATGTAAAAAACAACTGAAAGTAGTTCCTTAGTGTATCTACTGTATATTCCACTTTTCTTTGATAGATGTGCTGGTGGGAATATTGCATCAATATATACTTGAGAGCTTGTAAGCTTCTGCACCTGTTCTAGACTTGTGTTGGATGTACACACTATTTACCTTCTGTACTGTGAACATGTTGATGTTGCTAACATCACTCCTAAAACTGTGGAAGGTTTGGTAGTAAGTTGATTCTAAAGAATAAAAAATAGGCAAACAAAAAATGACGAGCCTTACGGCCATTTTTCTCCGGCTGAATGAGACGGAGCAGAAGAGACAGAAAATACTGTGAGGCGAGGAAGCCTCATTTTCACTCCCATCCCTCCCTCTCTCCCACCTCTGCCCCTCTCCTCCCCTAAATCCAGCAGCATGTGGAGGGAAAACAAATAGTCCATCCCGTCGCAGCAGCACCCCGAGGACTCTGAGGTGCCTTTTGGAAAGTGATCCCAGCCCACTGCAGCGGCCTCAAGTGTTGTCACGCTGAGTTAGTGCCAAATTGCTTTGCAGCAACCCACCCCCACCAACCCTCCACCAACCTACCAGCAAACAGGACATGCACTGTACATGGAGGCTTTCTTTAACAATGTGCATGTGTATAAATATATATGTTTTTTACCTTGACTTTTAGGAAAACAAATCTTTTCAGGGACTAAATGGTGAAAGAATTGATTTAATTAATGCAGCAGCATGTCCTGCGGCCACATGTAATCCGTTGAGAATTCTCTAGCGGGAGCTTTCAAGGGGGGGAAGCTAGGGGGAACACAAAAAGATATTCTCCCTGAGACTCTTCCAGTGGCCTGTAATGGGAGCCTCGCACTAATCCCATAATTCCTTGTTTAATTAAACTACAGAGCCGACCCTGTAGTTGTCTAAACCAGTTTGATGGGCCTTTTCATTCTTACTTCACCAGCACATGACCAACTTCGGCACACAAACAAATCAATAAACTGTGGAAAAATATCCACATCTTCTCTCCACATACCCAGAATTCACTGCGTGCTCACAATACATTTATTGACAAATATTTACATCAAACATAGAGCTGCACATTTCCAAACCTCTGCTTCACGGAAGACCTCCGTACTGTCCAAACACACCTGATTCATTAAAAACTAAAGCTTCTATCATACACTGTCATTACATGCGCCAGGCTTTTTCATTTCACCACCATCTTTTTGGTTTGTTCTTTTTAATTAAAAAATAATGCTTCAATCATGCCTCACAGTGAGATCTAGGACCACTATTTTGGATAGAGAATCAAACCATTCTGTTAATACATTTGCTTTTGAGCAGCATGCTTTTATTGTTAAATTTAAAAATTTCTTCAAGCAAATCCCCAAGCTGAATACATTATCGCAGCACCTTGGTATGTGTACCAGGGTGCCTTTAATTTGCCTATAATAATAATAATAATAATAATAATAATAATAAGTAAATGCTTTGGTGTCTTGTGGTCTTTCTGTCACAGTTGTGATACATTACCACTGTGATACATTGCTTGTTTTAAAGGAATATGTTACCAAAATATCCATCTTATCCAGTTTTGTGATATTCTCTCCAACAAACATTTTCAGAACAAGATTTCTCAGTGCTTTTTGTTACAGCCCTCCGGACACTGTGAAGGGTGATTCGCTTAGGGGGGCAACAGTAGGGACTTGGTTTGGGAACTGGAGGGTGGCCGGTTCAAATCCAGCACAGACCACAGTATGGAGTGTGGACTGGTAGCTGGAGAGGTGGCAGTTCACCTCCTGGGCAGTGCCAAGGTGCCCTTGAGCAAGGCACTGAACCCCTAACTGCGCGAGGGGACCCATCACTCTAACATCTCTCCCCAGCTGCATGTCTGTGGTCCTGTGTGTGTCCAACTTCCCAATAGTCAGGTTCATTGTGTTCAGATTTATTTTGCCATTACAGCATCTGTGAAATCAGGGAAACCTCCCATGGGTTAGCAGTTGTGACATCTGAACTGTTTTCATCTGGACTGTGATGTCATACCGTAGTCCACACTAACATACAGTAGAGCATTATATTTCATTATAACTACTCTCCAATCCTGGTAAGCAGTAGGCAGCCTCATTTCAAATGGATATCTGCATGCATCAGATAATCTTCCATGGCTCCTTCTGAACAGCAGCATGGACACATTGTGTGTGAGTGAAATCAGCTGCACAATAAATATTTTGGGACTATTTCCAGCATGCCGGTGTTTGTCTGGGCTGCCCTGAGGCCCACAGTGAAAGAATGGTGCTACACACATCACCAAGGTGGTCTGGAGAGATTAGCACCCCTTATTCCACTCCAGCTCTCAGCACGGTGCCCTGGGGGATGCTGGGATATGCAGGTTTTGATATAGAATTGTACTTACCAAGCACAAGAAAATTGTTTTGTCATATAAATAACCACACAGAAAAATAATTGGAGGCTGTGCTATGTGAAGCATCGTTTGTCCCTCCTTCCTCTGCCTCCCTCTCTCTGTATTTGTATTAAATTGTGAACATGCCTTTTGCTGCGTTAAGTCTTCATCACCGCCACATGATGTGATTTGGCTTTGAACCACTGAATTTGTTATTGATAGACAATAAAACCATAAGGCAACTGGACACAGATATGATAAAGATGTTTTAAGCTCTCAGAATCCACATAGTCCCTGGCCAGGAACTATTCAGTTGTCTTCGCCCCTTGTGGTCTGGCTTGGATTCTTGGATTTCTAGGAGACGTGATGGTGGCTCTGAGGGGGAGTTAGTGAGGGGAGGAAGGTATGGATTTGGACAGAATCTCTCTTGAAATGGACACTTTATTGACCCATCAGTGATTGTGAGAAATCGGTTCTACCCTGAGTTCCACAGTCTTCTGGAACCCTGGCTCTTCTCTCTGTTAATTTGTGGGAGACAATGTCCCCTACAAAATATGTTTAGATACTACTAATTTACTTTGTCAAATATGTTTTGGAGGTATTGTAACTTCTGCCAGTCAGTCAGATTGAGTTTGCCCTGTTGCCATGGAAATGTGCCATGGAACTGCTCTGTTGCCGTGGAAATGTTACCATGTTCAAGTCAACATAATTATGGTCTGTGATATGGTTGAAAACACCACAACAATCGAATAATTGCACCTGTAGTTGAGACTGTTTTGTCAACTTTGGGGTAGCTGGGGCTCAGGAAGTGGGGTCGTCCATTAATCCCAGGGTTGGCGGTTCGATCTCTTCTTCTCCTGTCCATGTGTCAAAGTGTCCTTGAGCAAGACACTGAACCCCAAGTGGCGCCTTGCATGGCACTGGCCTGACCATGGCATGGCAGCTTCGCCAACATAGGTGTGTGAGTGTGTCTGTGAATGGGTGATAAATACAGTCCATTTACCAACTGCTGTTTCCAATCTCAAGACTCAACTGTTAAGCTCATCCAAAAAGTTAACAATTGATCACTCCTTTGATGGCAAATAGCATGATGTGCAAAATGTTGACTTTGACTTAGACTATAGTTAGTATCCCATCTCCTACCAACCATGGAGTTGATTTGGGACAGTTAGATTGTACATCTCAGTCTTTCATTCATTACATCAAACATATTCACAGTATGAAACATGCTGATATGAAGTGACCCCTAGTGTGTCCCCTCCATGTGTTTGTCCAGGCAGTCGGATGGATGAAGTGTCAGATGTGGAGTCGGAGCCTGACCTCCCACTGAAGAGGAAGCAGCGCAGGAGTCGGACCACGTTCACAGCGGAGCAGCTGGAGGAGCTGGAGAAGGCTTTCGAGAGAACCCACTACCCTGACATCTACACCAGGGAGGAGCTGGCTCAGAGGACCAAACTCACTGAGGCCAGGGTCCAGGTAACACCTTGACATCCATCCATCCATCTATGTGTCCATCCATCTATTCATCCAATCATCCAACCATCTGTATATGCTTCTATCTGTCCATCCATTCAACTATCTGTCCATCCATCCATTCATCCAACCAACCATTTGTCTATCCATCCATCTGTCCATCCGTCCATCCATCTATTAAGATCCATTTGTCAATCCATAAATCCAATCAAATAATTTCTGCTGTGATGACATTCCAGAGTTGTAAAATCTTGTCTCATAGTATGAACTGCTTCAACCTCATGGATCTGTTACTCAAGCTGGACTTTATGTCTGAAGAATAACACATGAACACAGCCTGAATCAGTCCCGACTGTAAATGGACAGAGTGGTGCAAACACCTCTTGCAATAAATGTTTAGACGATGCTATGTTACAAAATGGCATGCATTCCAATTCGCACTGATAAAATAATATCCTGCCTGAGTTCATAGATCAACATCTTGATATAGATCTGAAAACGATCTCTTCATTTTAGTGTTTATTTCTTCATGTCATTTTTCAGTCATTTTTGTAGATGCGGTGTTACTTTGTTTAGCCACTGACCGAATGCTCAGCTAAAGGGTGGGTTCACCCACATAGCAACAAAACAACAAGCAAAAACTAGTTACATAGTTTGTGTTGCACTCATTCAACAGCAACATCTCTTTCCCGAAACACTTTCGAGCTATTGTACCACATGCTGAGCAAGGTGCTGCAGCAGTCAGCAGTCTCATGGTTACCTCTTCATCTTTGATTTCAGGTTTTAAGCAATTAGCAGACACACTAGTTCATTTTAACTTTTACTTCTGTCTCCTGCTCCAATAAGCATTCACACAACATAGTTCTTATCAAGCTTTTTGGTTGACCTGTGTAATTGGATTCATTTGTATTGTTGCAAAAGATGTCACATTCTTGTGATACTTTACTGAGTTCTTCTAATATGAACACATGCATGCAGTATAATGCTGGAGACTGCCAGCTGTTCACATCTCAGCTAAGGAACCTGTCTTTGGTGTCCCAGTACTGCTGGAGAAAATACTGTAGAGCTCTAACAACAGCTGTTAGGTGTTCAGCAGTGGGGTGGGGGCTGCATTCCTCATGTATGTCTCACTCCCCAACATCTTGGCTGGAATCTGTTTTTCCCACCACTTTCAAGCCCACCACTCATTGTAAAATTCATAGTAGATCACAGAAGGGTCTGGGCTGTCTCACGGGAGCTTTAACCCACAGCAGCAACATGGATCAATCAAGGAAAACCGAGAGAGTGAGAAACCAGCATGGCATGGAAAGCGGTCCACATTGCCACTTAGCTCTTCTACCTGCAGACCTGAGTTAGCTACGTACACTGGTCATCCTACATCCACTGACACAGGAGTCAGTCAGGTCCACTTTGATGGGTTTTGTTTTTACTAATAAAGAATGTGTTACTAATTACTATTCACTTAAACTACAAACTATAAAATATATTTAAAATAAATAAATGCAGTGTTTCAGGAGTGATTGTCAGTAATCTTTGACTGGCACTTACATTTGAAATGACACTTGTATTCCTTTGACTGACACCACTTCCCATCATCAGGCAATAAATGGAGAGGCACGAAAATGAAGACAAAGTGATTTAATAGAAATTGTTAAATAGAGGGATTGAGGGAGGCTTTTTACTGAGGAACGAATTTAGATTTTAGTATGAAGTTGTAAACACACTGTAAACAGAAAGAGGGATGTTGATCAAAAGGTGTGTGTCTAGTTTATATAGAGTATATATCAGTATACTAGCAGCTTTGCTCCAGACACCATGCACGCACACTATATAGGAGTGTCACTGCCTCACCAGTCATCCAGAGACTAAGGCACCTAACGCTATTTCACCGTTTTTTGTTTTCTGTATGTAAAGTGTCCTTGGGAAAGGCACTTAAATCAAATTTCTGATTAATCTGTTTGTTCTTTATTGTATAAAATGTCAGAAAATAGTGAGAAATGTGCATCACCATTTCCCAAGGTGAAGTCTTCACATGTCAGCCCACAGCCCACAACAAAAAGTAATTACAATAAGTAGTTACAATGATACGCACACACAATGGAGAAACTGCGACCAAAGAATGCAGTGTTTTTGCTTTAAATAATGAATCGATTATCAAAATGATTGGTGATTATTTTCTGTCGATTGACAAATCAATCGATCAAATAATCGTTTCAGCACTAAATAAAATAAATGAAGAATTTAACATCATACACGTCCATGTTGTTAAAATGTCACTGCTTACTAGTAACAGTCGGGCACATACACTAACGCACTGACACATACTCATGTGCAAAGTCTGCAGCAGCAAATACATTTGCATTCGCCTGTGAGCCAGGACACAAGGGTTTAACCAGTGTTGTTTTTTAAGCTCACCCTGATGCTGATACTGTCTTTTGTTATTCAGTTTATTTTTTTTAAATAAAAGTGACATTTTGACTTAGAAATCCAAAAACTCAATCTTTTTCTTCTGAATGATCAAACTAATAAAATTATGTTTGCATTAGTGGTATCATATTTTGGGAGATTCGCTGGTTTGCTTTCTTGCTGAGAGTTAGATAAGAAGATTGATACCACTAACGTGTGCATATATGAAGCTACAGCCAGTAGCAGAAAGACTGGCTTTGTCCAGCGGTGACAAAATCCACCTACTAGCGCCTCTAAAGCTCTCTGATTAACACGTTAGATGTTGCCTAGAAAGAACTGTGTTTTTCTGCCAGATTTTGAAATTAAATCTTGAAATTCAGATTCATTTCAGCTCAATCAAGTCTACTAAACTATAACACACATATTCAGAGTATGGAATATGATCTGAGTTTAATCAAATTCGCTTTTTTAAAGCCCTTTTGTGTAGAAGTTTCATGTGACATACTTGCTTTAAATATCAGCCTTGTTTTTGAAAACATGAAATACTTATTCTGCTTTATTTAATTTAACACGTGCTGGCACATATGAATGCACACATATAATAATACATTCTGCCTTTATAAATCCAGCACTGGAACAATGATATAAACCAATGAAATATCATGGCAGGGTTTGTCAGTTTTGTGTAGCTATGGGCAGGAGGAGGTGATATTCCATTTGCCTTCAGTCTCTCATGTCTTTGCTCTGCAGAGGGAGTTGGACTGTTGAGTTGATCAGTCAGACTCCTGCTTCTCTTGCAGTAGTACCTCGGGGCGACAACACCTGTTCTAATTATTTGAGTCTCCTCTACAGAAATAGGAGTCCAAATGATCTTCTCCACTTGAAAGGCATGTTTTCATTTGCTCCAAATGAAAAAGGAGGATTCCTGGAGAAAGTGGGCGGGTGGAAAGCTGGAGGCAAAACATAGATTCCTGCTACAGACCTGGATGTGTGCTGTGTGCGTGCGTGCGTGCGCGCGTGTGTGTGTTTGTATTAACTCATGAGTGGTATTGTATGGTTTGATTCAAATGACGCAAATGATAAAAATGCAGTTACCTGTGTGTCCTAATGTGGGACAGTGTGTGTGAGAGATGTGCAACAGAAACAGAATCAGAGTGTGTTTTCTGCACAGCGACAGGCTGATACTTGCTCTGAGCTTGTCTTTTACTTTAATTAAGAACTTGGAAATTAGTGCCCTGCTGAGTTGAAAAAGAGGACAGTTTAGCTTTTGGTGATACACACCCCCTTGTCATTTCACAATCTGCCTGATTTGGCTCACTTTACTGGACTAGGGAGTAGGTGTGTGTTTGACATGTTCTCATGTTTTCCATTTAAACCCCTCAGAAATGACACTTTGCCTCTAGACAACTGATGATGCATATGCACATTACCTTAAAATCACTTGAGACCTGCACTCCAGCAAATGTTTGGGGAATGTATTTTTATGTGATTTTTGTGCATCATGCAGGTCGTCATCTGTAATTTTAGAAGTCATGTGACCAGGTAATCAACTCGCTTCTGTACAGCCATGCAGTGCTGCCTCACTCGCTACTGCTGGTCCTACTTTTGTTAGTATTTCAATCAGGAGAGACAAATATTGATTGACATGTGCATAAAAAAGTCTTTGGAAATTAGACCCCATTGTGACCTCATCATATTTTATGATGGGGGGCAGGCAGACAGACCGACCAGACCAGACCAGACCAGACCAGATGTGAATGAGGCATAAAGATAGTCTTCCTGATTGAACGCTGAGCTTAATTGCATCTATATGCACTTCAATTGGTGAAGCGGCAGCTGTGCTGAATGGACTTTTTTGCCCTGGGTTTAGCCTTTCAGGCTGTATATAGGCTCGCCCTCCCCAGCTGACAATGTGTAATATTCTCATGCACATATGCTAAGAGCTAAGGCAGTGAACGACAGTGGTCTATATTTGTCCGTATCCCAGTGTCAGTTCTCTATCAGTTACACTAAATGTAATTTTCAGGAGGGTTACTGCATGATGTGATAATACAGACACTACACTACAGACACGCAGCATGTCTAAGTCCTTTATAAGACTTATGGAGGGCACTTACAGAGGAATTTCTATGTAATGTGTTTGCTCTTTTTGTTAACATTTATTTCTATTTTTTTTTTAGTAAGTCAACATAAATTGTTGTTGTTGTATAAAGGAAACTCTAATTTCAGCATTGGACATCAGTTACTATTATTGGAATTCTTACCTTGGCTGTAAAATCTCAGGGCCGTATTCATAAAGCCACCTAGCCGAACTTCAAACAAAATTCTTAGAATAATGACATTTTCTAAAAATGTCCCCTTACAGTGAAGACTAGATCCTGGTCAAGATAAAAGTTATTCACAAAGCATCTTAGCCCTTCAGAGAACTCCTAAGGTAAAAACTGTTAGGAGTAGGGAGGAGGACTTTTAAGAGGCTGAAGAGTTTCTAAAGCAGAGGAGAAAATGGTGGAAAGACAAAGAGAGAAATATATGCAAATATTTGGCAACTGGAAAAATGCAGCAGTGCAGCAGTGATATATAGACTGGAAAGCAATTAAAGCTGAGCCATTTTTTACCCGTTAATATCAAATAGATTAGGCCTGGCCTGTGTTTTCAAACATTTTGTAGGCTACTTTAAAAGTATGACTTACAATTTATTCAACAGAGATGTTCATTACATAAAATAGTATTCATAAATACAGCATGCCTTCATAGAGACTAAATTATATGATTAGGCCTATCAGTTTCACTGTCCATTCCATGCCCATTATCACTAAGAATGCATTTTTTTTTATTTTTATCAACCAGTCACACCTTTTAAAACAATGTGTCATAACCTAGCAACGGGGTCAACCACACCTCCTCACTAAGGTAATGTTTCTGTCCCTCTGAGAATTTTTCAAAATCACTCCTAACCCAGGACTCCTTGCTAGAAATGTTTAGGCTAAGTTACAAGCTCTCTGAGAGTATTCTCTGAATGTTTGTGAATATGGCCCCAGCAGTGGTGTTGCTGGCTTAAATCCTCTCTAGAGATAGTTTTGAAGGGTTCTTAAAAATCTTTTATTTGGCTTATTGCAACCTGTTCTATTTTCTTGTGCGCTTTAGATAAAATTAAACTAGAAGCCTCTATACCAAGTGTAAAAGTATAAGGTTGTAAGTGTGGCAGTTGCTTTGATCAGTCATGTGTGAAGCGTTTAGCTGTGGGATGTTGAAGCCTCCTCTCCCTCCTCTTTGGCCTCTATTCATCCTATTGAGGCTGCATTCAGCCGTCTCAAGTCAATGAGTAACAACGCATGATTAACCAAACACACTCACTCCGTTTACACATAATAAAGTGCACACACACTTCATTGACACACCATTTACTTTCTCTTCCATGCCAAAAATCAGTCACCCCTTTTTTTCCTTTTACAATTTGGTAACATTTCAAAGTTTCCTTATTTGAGCTCTTCTGATGTAGTAAGACTGAAAGAAATAACAATAGAATAGCAACTTAAACGCAGCTGAACCACCTCCTAGTTGTCACCTTGCTGCAGTGATGTAAAATTGTCTTTCAGGGTGTGTCAGTACACTATGACATCACTGTGGGTGTGTACTGAATATACTGAATATATCCAACCACACACATCAGTGATGCTGGGTGTATGTTTGGAGTATGCAGCAGCTCACAGTGGAGACAGCTCCACAGATGTGATAAAAACTTTTCTAATCTTAAGACAAAATTGCAGAATATTACTCACAAAACAAATCGGTCTCAAAGAAGGGTTTTTGATTTTTACTGTGACAATGACAGTATGTGACACAACTTAAAGGGTGATTCTGGTATTTTTAAACTTCTCATATTTTGGGGTCTAAATGAGTAATAGTCACAAAGTGTTTTGGCAGCCGGCAGCTGTAATAGAAATATATGTAAAAATTGCACATTAGCTGCCAGCTAATGTGTAATTTATTCAAATGAAACAGGAAAAGCCCACTCTGAGAAGTTGAAGGACTAATGAAACTGATGCTTTCTGCTGTTTTTTTCAGGTGTGGTTCAGTAATCGACGGGCCAGGTGGCGAAAACAAGCAGGAGCCAATCAGCTAGCAGCATTCAACCACCTGTTGCCGGGTGGATTTCCACCCACAGGGATGCCAACACTTCCTACGTACCAGCTGCCAGAGTCCAGCTACCCAACCAACACTCTGCCCCAAGGTAGCACAGATAACGCTTTTACAATGACAATATACAGATGTGTGACAAATGATAATAGACATGCAGAGTGTTAGTGAGGTGTTGTTCCATCACGAGCCTCCAGAGCAGCTTCAGCACTGCTTGTCATAGATTATAGATTGTTATAGATTATAGATTCTCCAGGTGTGTGGAACTTTACTTGAGGGATGAACAGCATTCTTCCAAAACATCTTCCCTTGTTTGGTGTTTTGATGATGATGGTGGTGGAGAGCACTGTCTTAACATCCAAAATCTCCCACAGGTGCTCAGGTGGGTTGAGATCTGGTGACCGTGAAGGTTATAGCATATGTTTCAGTTTCATCCTCATCAAACCTCAGTGAGCCCTCATGTGTTGTTTGAAGCGTCTGCATTTAGTGTGTTTCTACACTCATTTATTCAGTGGTTTCCCCATGAAGTAACAGGTATTATTTGTGATATATATCTGTGATCTTGTTCAGAAAGTCAATCCAAGTCTGCTGCTATACTCACAGGACATACTTTTCTCCCATTTTTCCAAACCCTACTTTTCATCATGGTGGTGTACTTAAGCTGTCAGTGCACTGCTCACTCTTTTGCTGTCATGCCTGCTGCCACACTGCTCACCTGAAAGCTGCCACCACTGCTACCACTGCTCATAGATATATTCAGTTTAGCACACAGACTGCTAGCAGGGCAAAACTGCTAGCCTAGCTCCTGTCCTATTTGCATGCTTGAGCAATTGAAGAAATAGATCTGTGTTATTGCACACAACATCAGACTGGGCTACAGGGAGGTCTTTAGATGGTGCTCATCTATGTGCTATTGTGTTTTGCTCTTCAGACGGTGGTGGTACAGTTCACCGTCCCCAGCCGTTACCTCCGTCCACCATGCACCAGAGTGGTCTGTCCAGCCCTGACAGCAGCTCTGCTTACGGTCTAGCCTCCAACCGCCACGGCTTCTCCAGCTACTCCGAAACCTTCATGAACCCTGCAGCACCTAGCAACCACGTCAACCCTGTCAGCAACGGGCTCTCCCCACAGGTAAGACCTGCTGGACTACTGTAACATTCATGCATGAAGATATGTACTCATGGTAACATTAATTCAGTCATGAATCAAGTAAAGTATTTAGAACTAATCATCAACCTCATCAGTGTTGGGCTGTAATGCATTAATGTAATTCCAGTAAAGCTCTGTTACTCTGACATTTTGCTGGGTCAGCTTGTTTGCTGTCTTGCTGGGAGTTGGATAGGACGATCCATATCAGTTTCATCTTTGTGTGTTCAGTGTAGACTGGTCTGGGACATTCACATGGGCGGGAGGTGGGGAGAGGTGATTATATACATGCATTTATTTCTTGTTACCTAAAAAGACTGTGGGCAGACTAGACCTAATCCCAAATGCCACTGCCAGATTCCTAACAAGAAAGACCAAATTTGATCACAGCACATCTGTTCTTAGATCTCTGCATTAGCTCCCGATTAGTTCCAGAATTGATCACAAAATGTTACTCCTTGTCTATAGAGCCCTAAACAGTCTTGATCCACAGAACCTCTCTGACCTACTTATTCAATATGAATCTATCAGATCTCTGATTGCAAGTCCTCTGGCTCAGGCCTTCTAGTTGGGTGAGGGTTAAATCAGAAGTTGGTGAAGCAGCTTTTGGTTTCTGTGGTCCCAGCTGCTGGAATACTTTGCCAGATTGTATGAGATGTGATCTGACATTAACATTGTTCAAAAGCAAACTGAAACCTTTCCTGTTCTCCTGTGCATTTGATTAGTTTTCTTTCATTGCGTTCAGAGTGTATTGGATTGTTCTAGTTGTTTGTTTCTATGTTGTCTATACACATGTATGTTTTGCATGTGTATATGTATATATTCTGTATACAGGTATACATAGCATATGTTTTCATGTGAAGCACATTGAATCTCCCCTGGAATGAAAAGCACTGTATAAATACAGTTTGCTTTGCTGAGCCATGTTCCGATATTTGCTAGATGATCCTGAGTTTTTGCCGGAGCCCTCTTCGTCAGCACCCACAGAGGTGTTATTGAAAAGAATGAGGGGGCTGTGTTTCTTCCAGCCTGGTATTCCCAGGAATTATGTGCATATTTGACTATTCTGCACCTCACAATTTACATCCAATGCCAACGTTTGGTGCCAGTGCAGGCATAGTGTGTCCTTTATGTAGCGAGGTGCAAAGTGAGGGTGTGAAGATCAGGGTGGTGGATGGACATGTATCATATCTGACTTCCATGCAGGAGACCGGAATTCATGTCCTGTCACAAACCTGCAAAAAATGTTTGTCTTTTATTAACAGTAACTACAATCTTTCCCTAACCTTAACCATGCCCTGGTTGCTTTGCAAGGATATTGGACAGTGATCATTTTTGGACATTAAGAAAAACATTGTCACTGAATGTAATCCAGGGCTTTACATAATCATTCAATATTGATGTTCTTGTCTGGCAATATATATATTTTTTTCATTCAATGGTAATGTTGGTCTGAACACGGCCTTAGTTGGGGCCGCAGTGCAGTTTTCTGTGGACAAACTGCATCAGCATGTCAGTTCATTGCTGTGAGCCTGAATCTTCACTTTAAATCACTTATTGCTAGATGTTAACATAGCTTGTCTCATTCACAAAGAGTTGGCAGCAGAAATTCTGTGTCAATGTGTTTGTGTGTCCACGCTAACAGGGAGGAGGGAGGGATTCCCTGTGTTATCCTGTCTTGGTCTCTTGAACAATAACCATTCCAAATGAGACTTTGTGTGCTCAGGAGGGATTGTTCTCTGTGGCAGAATAGACGACTGGCTCATATCAATACACATCACTGGCTGAAGAAGAAGAAATTTGATGCAATTAGTCACAAACACTGGGCAGTGCAGCCCACCCCGAGCAACAAGATCCTCCTAACAGGCAGAAAATAAGATTGAAATGGTGTTGACAATGAGTTGGAAAATCAAATTCAACACCACATTTGTCTGCAAAGACATATTCTTCATATTTTATTGATTGTTGTTTTTATTTGAGCTGGTTGGTTTGACTTTCCTTCCTCCTGTGTTCTTTGAAGAGGAGAGACGTAACAAAAAAGAGATTTGCTGTTGTACTGGAGAGTTGGGGATAACAGAGGCGTTTCTACAGCACATGTGTTTATTAATCATTGTGTCGGGGCTTAATGCTACAAAAGAAATCTGCATAAATATCAAGAGCCATGGCTGCCTTCGTTTACTACAATCATCCATCCCTTTCTGTGAAAAAATGCAGCACTGGTTTACATTAGGGATTACCAGACTGAAGAAATATATGTGTATTTATATATACACATATATGTGTATATATACTATATTGGAAGAATTAAAAATTGTCTACATTATATTTTTTAACAAAAACCAGTATTATAATAAATTCTACTTAATGTCATGGAAAATGTGAATAGAGTTTACAACTTTGGAGCTATACTTAAAGGAAATTTAAAGGGTAGAGATTAAAATGTAGCCACTCTAAATATAGCTAATGCTGTGTGCTATGAACAGATAAAATCTTAACATTAGCATTCATCTTATTTTCTGCTGTTTTATTTGTTTTAAATGGTAAAATCTGAATTTGAAAATGGCTGCATCATCCTGTTCAGCCTTCAGGTATATTTATGAGCTTAAGGCAGGACTGTTTTTACCATCCACTGTTATGTGTTGGGAGAGAGCACTAACAAATGAGCTGACTGTGGAAGGAATCCCATCAAATTTAAATCAAAACAGCTCCAGTAAATTGATTGAAATAGTATTCATTCCTGACATGAAATGCATCTGCAGTGAATGCTGCTGCATTCTGTGTTTATTGTCCTCTCAGTCTATTCTGAACGGCTCCGAGTACCAGCTGAAGCTTTTCCATTATGGGTTCACTGCCGTTGACCCTTTCATCATGTTCCCAGGCATTTACATGCAATAACAATGTAGGGAGAATTTCCTAAGATCCCACTTCAAAATTGCAGGAAGACCATATGCTGTACGTCTGACAGGCAATAATTCAATTTGAAACAGCTATATTGCATTTGGAATGTAATTCACACAAGCCATTTCTGCGCCTCCTCCTTTCAAATTGAATGGGAAAGAATTAGAGGCTGACTTTCATGTGGAGATGGAGTGTGCAGCCAATTCCAAGTCTTATTGACAGAAAGACAAAATGACAGTATGAAATGCCATCCCTGTGATGGCACCGCATGTGTAAATAGAAACCCTTTTCACAGCTTCACCATCACAGTTGCTATAACACCCCCCCCACCACCACCCTAAGAAAGCCTGCAAAAATAAAGCTTTTTTTTAAAACCACACTTTTTGACAAATTCCCATAAATCTATTTTGCTTTCGAGCCCTCTAAGTAGTGAGGAGTTTTTTCCTTCAGTCAGACAGTCAGTGATGCTGGACCACTAATCCGGTTTTGTCAGGTCAGACAACTTAGTGACCTGCCACTGAAGATGAAACTATTACTTCCCACAGTGACCCCAACACATCAACACATCACAGGAGTAAAGAAGAACACACTTCTCCTCTTGCGCTCTCATTTCCTCTCTGGTTTGTTATGAGGAAGATTTAGCCTGCTTTGGAATGGTGGAGCTCTCTGGCTCGCTATTTGATGTCGGGGTGAGAGTGAGAGAGAGAGAGAGAGAGGGAGAGAGAGAGAGAGAGAGAGAGAGAGAGAGAGAGAGAGAGAGAGCAGGCGAGTAAGGATAGAATAGAGTGGGTTTCAGTGTTGGGGGATCAGAGCTGCTTTGGTTCTCCAGCTCTGTCTCTTTGATCCATATCCCCAGGCCTGCCTGCCTGCCTCGCTAACTCAGGCCTCTGCTCGTGATTCCTGACAACTGTCGGCCTGAGATAAGGAGGTGGGGTGGGGGGATGTGGGGGGCCTCCCCCCCCCAAAACCACCCCACACACTGCACCGCTACCACATACACTTCTATTAACATTAACAACAACCTTTTAAAAAATCAATGAAGAGATGTGTTGAAGCCTGAGCACACAGGGTCCCCCCCCCCCCCCACACACATGCCCTCTGTTAAAAATATACAAATAAAAGCACCCCCATTCCTGTGCCCATCCTCCTGCAGCCCCCAGTTCACAGTGTGTTGACATGGCTGTGTGCACCTGAATGTCAATGAGTGTGGTGCCTAATATTAGTCTCAGCTGCTATCAAAATTTGCAGTACTAAGCCCTTTGACTGGGCATGCTGTCAACTGGCACGCTCCCATGTCAACAAATCAAAAAGGATGAGCACATATATTTACATCATTCCCATAATGAGGAATAGAGTGGGGGCAGGGGGTAGATGTTAATTAGAAATCGCCTGAAAAACAGATGCTGCTTCAGTTTGGCAAGAAGCAAAGCAAAGAGCTTTATAGTAAATAAATATATAAAAGACAAGACCTACTCAAGAAAGCTGCCAGAAAAGCAGAGGAATTTAAATCATACCCACTGATGGAATGCTGGTAGGATATATTTTTCTTTATTTATCACTCAGTGAGTGTTCTCCTCTCCTCCTCCCTCAGTGGAAACTAAACAGAGCCCAGGGTGCTGTCTGACTGACTGAGTGGGTAGAAAAGTGTTAAGCCCCTCTACTTCCTGTGGTTTGGATGAAATGTAGGCGTTGCAGTGCAGCCAGTCAACGCCAATGAACAACTACAACCTCAAACTCAAATCTGCTGTTTTATTTATGTGATCAGTTTTTACAAACACTTGTAACCGTGACCACAGCCAATATGTAATTCTGAGTGGCCAGAGGGTACATTATTTCCGGATACCTTCACATCTCTGATATAGTGTCCTGTTCAGCGTTGATGCATTCACATGGGAAAAAACACAAAAACAGCTGAAATGGTAAAGAGCTGTTCTGCAATCAGCTACACTGATTCAGACAGAATTCAGGTAAAAGTTTTCACGCTGTTCAAGGCAGAATTAGGATAAGTAAAGAGAAGCAATGCTTACCAAGCACACGGTTTCTGAGTGAAACAAAAAATAAAATACAAATATTTTCATAAGCAGACCTTAATAATAGGACCATGTAATACAATTGGCAGTTTGGCAGTGTCAAAATAGTTCTATTGGTCACACTTTACTACAATCTTTAGAGTTTTAAGACAAAATGTAGACATACTGTATAATTTACACACTAACAATTAAAGACCATGCATCCATCCATCCATCCATCCATCCAACCATCCATCCATCCATCGATCCGTTATACCCACTTTATAGGGTGGGGGGCTGCAGCTGATCCCAGATGACATTGGGCGAGAGGCGGGGGGTCAGTGTAGGAGACATTTTGACCTAATGGTGATGCTGGATAAAAGGTGAAGGTGTCACCAAAATCATAAGGAATCATTCTTTGGAGATTGGTATTCATAGAATATCAAGATAAAAAACAGATGTCCTGTGATGTGCAGTAATTGCAGCCAATAGCTACATCTCCTGAACCAACCAATGGCACCCTCACAGTCTTTTGTGAGCCTGCAAAATAAGATGCACCAAACTGAACAAAGCTGGTACCATGAGTGGCTCTGTTTCCTGTGCAGATGCAGAACCACAAAACCTATTTTACAGCTCTAATGATATTTTTGTATTATACCTTGTCAGTAATTTTGGCTATTGCAAGGTAAACATATTGCAACATATTCGCTACACAACAAACAGATATCGACTGCACTGTCTGTCTGTCTGTAGGCATGTTACTGTCCGTCTCTCTGCGATGCATTCAGGACCCAGCTGCCTGCTGTTTGCAGCAGCGCTCTGCCTGTCAGCCTCCAGCTGAGAGCCATCTCTCTGTTTATTTACATGTCATTATGGCGAGGAGGAGCAGATATTAACACTGTCAGCTGCTGTTTGACCTGACATCCCTCAATACACCAACTTCGCGCTGCTTAAGCAAACAGCTTCCATACTCTGACTTGACCCCCGGCCTGCTCCGATAAAGAGCCTCTTGGCCTGAAATCATTAAAGGTTACCCAGTAGTTTGGAATAGTAGTGGAGGTGGTGCAGGAGGGAAATGCAGTGGGTGGTGTTGGTAATGGGAAGAAGGTATAAACAGGCTTTGCAAGAGAGGGAACATTGAGCTGCTCACTGTTTTCACATGAGGAAAGAGCCCAAATGTGGATGTACTGGTGCACAAGAATTTAGGCATGCGGAGGAACATTGTCATTTCAGCAGCAGTTGAGTCTGTTTTTTAGAACTGAATTTCTGGACATTAATGTGCTCCAAAGTAAAAACTGTCAAAAACAAAGACTACAAAAAAGAGGTTAAAGTTAATGTAAAGAAATGTATGTTTAAATGATGTATTTTACAATTCAAAGTATACTAAAATGATCAAAGAATCAATACATTTGCTGATTAATAATGCTACACTTGATTTAAAGCTGTGCCTAAACGTTCAACCCACTGAGCAGCCACAGGAGCTCTGATTGGCCAGCTGTTTTGTTTGGCTAATCAGAGCTCCTGCTAATGCTGTGTGGGTTGGACTTCAATGATTTTTTAAAATAATTTTTTACATTGAGTTTTAAAGTGCAAATGCAATTAAAATGTATTTATGAGTGTTAAAGCGCCCTCAGCGAGTCTTAACACTACCTGCTGATGTTTCACATAAAAACCTACCAGGGCAGATTATGCCCTTCGAGCCATTGTACTGCTTTTAATGTGAAACATCTGTGAAGGAAGTGTTTACTGACAGTAGCTTAACATTGACCAAACAAACAAACAAACAGCAAAGTAATGGAATTAATGAGGGAATGAGAACAGTATTAGAGATAAAAATATAAAGTTAGAGCAGCAGAGTGGAAAGTATGACATGACTCTGATGGAAGTAGTGCTGTGGAAATGTACATTATACTGAAAGTATCAATACAACAGGTAAAAAAGGAGGACGTGTTTGAAATGATAGCAAATTAAAACAGGACAAGATCCCATGTGTAATGTATATACCTATAAAAACAAGGGAAATAAGAAATAAAGGCCTTTCTCCAATGTAAGCCTGTTTCAAATGAAGGTTCTCTGTGTAGTTGAGGTACATAAATGTCCCGACCACTATTTGACAATTTATGATTTGACAAATTTAGCAATTTTTGTCAAGCTTGACAGTTCATTCTTGCCCTTGTAAACAGCAGCTTACCAATAAAAAGTCAAGGTCCATCTACTTGTTTTTTTCCTGAGCTTTATCACATTGCCTTCATCTGCCATTGAGGTTTTTTAGTTGTCAAGGAACTGTAGATGTTAAAACTTTCCATTATTCTGAGCATCTTCAGGACTGAAAGTTGAGATTAACAGTGACACTTATGACACATATGGTCGAAAGCTCTGTAACATGTGAGTAAGTGGACCTTGTTTTGTCAACTACATCATTTCACTTTCCTTGAATGACTTGCTGTTTCTTGCCAAAATAATGTTCAGTTTCAATGTCTGATGTGAACTTCAAAATGAGGCTGAAATGTGAGTACTGACTTTCAAAGACAAACGTTCTATATTTCATGGTCGTCTTTAGTTTATCTCTTCAGATAAGGTAAAATTATATTAGTCTTTCAGTTCAGTCGGGTACGGAATGCATTGGTTTGTTGTTGCAGCTCTGAATATTTCAATATTTCTTCTTCATGACATTGAATTTGATTTGTTTTTTCATCACTGATGGGGGAGTTGGGATTTTCAGGATTACGACCTCTGACAAAAAACACATCTGCTTAGTAAAATAGCATTAGCTGATTGCATAATTACCTCTGATTGCATCAGATAGTCTGCATTCAACATTGACGTGCTCAATGTGCTTTGCAATTACTGTCTGACTTACGATTCCATGCACGATAGTGATAGATGCTGCCTGACTCCAGCAACATGTCAACATCAGCCTTAAGCCAAGTCACTGTATCCGCCCACAACAGAACCTTCAGTCTGACACTGTGAGGTAAATCATAATGAAGCAACAAATGCTTTAAATGCAAATATTATACAGTTATGTAGTATAGTTAAAGTTAACATCAAGAATGAGCCCATCCTCGATTGTTGCACGCCATTCTTTCTCTCTCGACCATCTCACCAGGGTACAGTCTGGTCTCAATGATCATGCGTGCTCAACAACATGGACTGCAGCTGGACTGCAGGCCTTAAATTTGTTTATTAAATTATTATTATTAATAGTGACCATGAGATGTAGTGACTGAGACGTTTACACTGTAAAAATCAACGTGTCGGTGCTCTCTGGTGAACATGTAACAAACATATATTCAAATATAAACATATTCTGTAGTAATATTGGTCGATCATTTCACCCACTAGTATGAACTGTTTCGTGTTTCTATCTGTTCTTAATGACCACAGGCGGTAATCCTGCCGGTATAGCGAGGGGTCACATCTTTCAGTCTTTCCTCCAGGGTGTTCGTGGTGTTGCCCTCGTTATATACAAAAAGTGATGGAAGGAGATGTGTGGAGATAATCCAACAAGCACTTCGTTTGAATTCACCTTTAGCATTTCACATACAATACCTGATTTTGTTATTGCCCCCTAAAATCCCTAAATTATCTTTCACTATTTTGAAACTGAGCTCAGAACTAAGCACCAAGCTGAGCTGAAATAAAAAAATAAATGAAATGTTGTGGGTGATAGCATTTCAAAGTAGTGTAGTGAACGATAGTAATGTGTTTCACAGAGATAACCATAGCAAAATCTGCACACCTCTGTTCACCTCTCATCTCTTCATCTGTTAAAGACTCCTCACACTGTTTGAGATAGAGGTTTATCACCATATGCACCATTTGTGTGTGTGTGTGTTATTTTTGAAGAGATGACCTTGACTCACATACATCATATCTTTATTCTGTCTTTACCAAATATCTCTACAATTTCATTCTGTATCTACAGAAACTCCAATCTTTGCATATGTCTGACTGGCTGCTGGTGTATGGACAGGTACACGTGCAGCTGACAGGATGGGCTGCACCACAGCTCAACTCATCAGTGAAGTTGGGACTGTTTTCTAAACTTTGGCAATCATCAGTTACATCCCAACAGTATTTTACTCATCAGTTGAGATCTGATAGATACATTGATATGATTATTAGGTTATTAATACCATGACACATAACACCACTAGTCACATTTAACAATGTGGCACAAGAGGAAACCAAACAATCTGACAACCCGTTTTTAACAAATCCACAATTTAACCCACATATTTATTTCTCTGTTAAAATCGTCCATTGCATTATAAACTGTGCACCCACAATACTGTATATTACCACAGTTATAATAAGCAAAGACTTATACCTTAGAGAGGTGGCATTCAACATTAATATTTACTTTTTGAAGCCAACAGACTTAATGCAGTGATTGTTCAGATGTGTGGAGGTGAGAAAGTAAGCTGGGTTTGAACTTCTCAAGTTCTCTTTTTTCATTCTTCACATAACTTCAACCAAGTGCAAACCTGTTGCAGTGTCCTCAGATTTCAGTTATGAAGTAGGGGAGTATAATATCCAAAGGAATGATGACCAAAAGCACAGAAATATTACCCAGGTTGTAAAATGTAATCTGAATTATTCTTCAGTGTGGATTCTGCCCTGGCACACTGTGCTTATTCATATTGCTGTGCACACATTTTGACACCACTGGACACCTTGTGGGTATTGTCTCGGTGAAATGCTTGCTGGGAGTGTTTAAGAAGCCCTGCATTAGCTCCTGGCTACAGTATCTGTAAGTAGGACTGCTATCAGTGGGTTGCAGCTGCAGAAGCAGACTGAGCTTAGAAACCAACAAAGAAGAGGGTTTCCTCTGACACGAACGCAAACAAAACAAGGCTTCATTAGAACAGCTGAGGACATTCAAATTATATAAAAGGCAAACTCTTTGTCTGAAATGTTTATTTATCTGAAAGGATGCATATTGTATTCATTTACACTTCACACTTCGTCATTTACTGCTACTAGCTGCTTCTTAGAAGTTGAAAGAATTAATTCCCAGATATGAGTCTGTCCTGTCTGATACCTCAGCTCTCAGGACGCCTCCAGTAACATCACAACAGAAGAAGACGCAGCATCCCTCTGTGTCTCTGTCTGTTGTGATGTTACTGACCAGGGCTCAGAACAAACTGAACATTATCTTTAAATCTGAGGCCACAGGTCATGCATACACTCTCCACCTGCCTGTAGACCATCAATATGAGCTTTTCTGCAGACTGCTCAAGCAGACACCAGCTTCCACGCGTCTCATATTCTTTTTCAAAGGTTGCCAAGCATTAGCAACTATGGCTATCAGTGAGTTTTAGAGTTGCTGTTAGGTGTATTAATGAACCTTGGACAGAGCCAGGCTAGCTATAAATTGATGAAGGACTTTATTGTGTGGGGCTGCTACACCTGTTGCATCATGATCCTTAATGCAAGATTGATGTTTGTTTGATGTGATTTTCTTGCTTTCTGGTCTCCAGCTGTTGCTGATATGATCATTAGGCTAACTATTAATATCACGAAGCAAAAAAACCCTGACCCTCAATACCTGCAGTTTAATGAAATTCTGTATTACAAAAAAAACACTCTTGCAGATATTTGACTGCAATGTACAGAGATGTTTCACTCAGAAGTGTCCATAGACAGTGTTGCCAGATTGGTTTGATGTTTTCCAGCCCAATAATTGCTCAAAATCCACCCAAATTGATTAAAAAAATGAAATATTATTTATATTAAACAATACAAATGAATTCATAAACAATAGCAACAGTATTGTGATTCATCACACAATTCTGAAAACTATTTTCCACATCTGCTATTTGAGGGACAGCTCAAATAACAAAATGAATAGGTTTTATCTAACTGCAACAACCCTTGACAGCAAGCACAAAGACAGACAGACAGACTGACTGACTGAGTGACTATCAAAAAGCCAAACAAACAATGATATTGTAATGATGCAAGCATCAAGGTTTCTGAAAACACACCAGTAATGATGGTAACTCATATCTCCTCTCAGCAGAATGAATAAAAATTATGTCAAATACTGCCCAATCTGGCAACACTCTCCATAGGCTGTATGTCAGCCAACAACATGAGCACAGTGAATCATTTATCAGAGAATAACATTAAATACTGCTCCATGTATCAAACTTTGACTGTCATCTGCCAAGAAACTTTCTGAAAATCATTATAAAGTTATACAAGACCCGATCTTTATCGATCAGCACTGATCATATGAGCCTGTAGAACTATTTTACACTTCCACATGAAGATGAACACGCAGTCAGATTGATTATACAGATTGTGACTGGCTTTAATGACCTCGAAGATTCACGTTACTGTTCAACAAAGGCAACACAGGCCTGAGTATGAAGTACAAACTGTTTCAGGGCACACAAGCTCACAATATTCCAGTTCTTCTCTGTCACTGGGAGGAACCCTGCTGCTTTCTTGTATTATGGTTGCCCAAATATTTCACCCCGTAATCCAAGTGCCTTTAATTGAAGTCAGTGAGTTTATGCTAAATATGAAGATTTGAATAATTTCCACTTTCAAGCACCACAATGGCCTGCTCTGCAGTGACAGGCCACCTCCTTGTTGCCCTGAATAGACGTGTCAGGCTGCTGGAAACCCCTCACCTCCTTGCCCAAGTCAAGCTTTGACATTTCCTGGGGTCCTGGAGGCTCTACCCCCTCTCCCCTCTCCCCTCTCTTCTCTACCTATGTCTCTCTGATACACTCTTTCATGGCTCATAATTTTATTGTTCACCTTTGCTTTTTCTTCCAACCTGTCTGATCATCTCACTGCCTCCGTTCTTGCCCGACTCGTTCACGTTAGAAATTGGGTGATATTATTATTACAGCCCACAACAACATAATGAACATTTAACTATTTTTAAAGCTTCACCTGATGTGTGGCTAAAATTGTAAGTTTGCCCTCTGGGTAGCACTTGAGAAAATGTCATGTGATCATTACAATCAAAAGGTTTCATCCTCTGGGGAGAATGTATCTTATCAGCAAATTTCAGTTCAGCCTGTTAGACTATGAGATATCTTGTGAGCAACACTGACCCTTCAGTGGCACTAAAGGAAAGCTCAGATGGTCACCAAAATGATTAAAAATGATTGTCTTGAAATGTCTTATTCTTTATCAAGTGTTGGACAGAAGAAGTCTGTTGAGAATCCTGCTGAAAGCATCTTCTCCTCTGTGTTTGCAGGTGATGAGCATCCTGAGTAACCCCAGCGGTGTTTCCTCGCAGCCACAACACGATTTCTCCATCTCACCGCTCCACAGCGCCTTGGACTCCTCTCCATCCAACGCCATCTCAGCCAGCTGCAGCCAGCGTTCAGCAGAGGCCTCCATTAAGACGGTGGACAGCCTTCCGTCATCCCAGTCCTACTGCCCCTCCACATACAGCACCACCGGCTACAGCATGGACCCAGCTGTGGCTGCCGCCGGCTACCAGTACAGTCAGTACGGCCAGAGTGAGTCCTGCTAATTCAGACTAACCAACAACAGCACCATTTAAACATGTCTGTTTTACGGCTCTTGGTCACTAACTGATATATCACTTAACGAGTGACTCAGGGTTAGATGCTGTAGTGGTGAATTTCATTTATTCAGTGGGACCATGGGTTGTACCTAATCCCACCCTCTATCACCAAGTGCATCCCACATCTGCTGTAGCACAAAAATACCAAATACCAAGTGTGCCAGCAGGTCCTCTGTGCACTGGGCACAACTCACCTGACTGCGCTTTGCACCTTGATTAACAAAAAGAGAGCTGAGAACAGAGATTTACTGCAGCTTTTGTGTCACACATTCTGCCTCAAACACGTTGTGTATTTATCAAACAGAAGCAGCAGGCTGGAGTCAGCTTACATGTCATTGTTTGCAGTGTGCATCTCTCTCCTCATTGCATTTAAGGGAGATGTGTTAACAGAGGTTGATTAAGTATTCTGCTGGACTCACTAAGGACACGCAGTCATTCTCCACCTCTGAAGAGCAGGCGTAAACATAGTGCAAAGGGAATTTACAGGAGCCACAAGTGGTGAAATTAACATGTACTAAATATAAGCTTTTATATAACTAAAAACTGATTCATTAGAAGGAACAATGAAGCAGTTAGGCTATTATAAATGAACACAATATCTGATTACTATTGTCATATTGAGCTGTACAAATAAAATTGACTTAACTTGACAAGGGGTTGGTTAGGGAAAGATTGTGGTTATAGTTAAAAACATCAACTAAACCCATCCACCACTCCGATCTCTGCACTCTTACTTTTCTTTTGACCACATTAAGGGCACACGACCAAATGTATTGGCACTGGACGTAAATGAAGCACTGGAGATTCATCCAATATACTGTAAATGTAATTATTACGGCAACTCTGCTGTATGTGCCCATTTTATGTTAGCCTACTGGCTACCCAACCCTATCACCAGACAAGAACGCTTCTGCAAAACTCTTTCAATGACACCAATTTTTATGTCAAGGTTTTTCAAATTCTCACTTACATGGCTACGGTATGGTTATGGTTAGATGGTGGTTACAGTTAATAAAAAGGCAAATGTTGATTGCAGGTCTGTGACAGGATGTGAACTCTACTCTGCTACATGGGGGTCAGACATACTGTATGATACAGATGCTATAGGCCCAACCACTGTTCTATTTGGATACATAAAGAGCATGTTACTCCCTGCTTTGCCACTGAATGTTGGCATTGGATGTAAATCATGAGGTGCAGAATCGTCCAATATGGATGTGATTCCTAGGATGCTGCCACACATCATTCAGGTTTATTACAACTTGGGTTTGTAGTTTTATCCATCATTTATATAAATTATGATAACGTTTACTCACCAAAGTAACTACAGAGATTTTCCTTTAAACTTTGTCTGATAACCAATATGACCACCAACATTACAGCAATAAGACTCAGGTTATATTTTTGAAGAAATGTCTTTAAGAAAATATCTCTGATGCTATAACTGATCCTCCTTGATGTGACATTTGTGGTTTGGCTGTGGCCCTCTACCCCCACCTCTCCCCACTGCAGACAGATTTAACAGTTTACTTCAGACATTTGACTCTTCTCTTGTTCTATTGCAGGAAGCTCCTGACAGATTAAAGTACATACTGTCAAAATAACTGAGGTGTGTGTGCACCTGTGTTTGTGCATGTGTGTGTTATCAGATAGGCTCTATCTTGGAGGCAGAGGACTCTCAGTGTGACTGCTCAACAGGGATTTAAGGTATAAACCTGGTTGACAGGAAAAACAGCTTCCTTTAGAGGGCCTCACTAAACCCTTGTGAAACACACACACACACACACACACACACACACACACACACACACACTATGCACCCCCACTAGCTGTCTGGGTGACTGGCATCTTGGCAGACAGAACTGCCCACCCATAGGTGCTCTTCTTTCTCTCATTCCTCAGCACAGAGTGACAGCTTCCTTTCTGTGCACGCTAGCATCCTAACTGACATGCCTTACTTATCTCCCCCAGATAGCCACAACACACACTTATGCACACTCAAACACACCATGTCACATCACTTCTGCTGTCAGCCCTCCTCTATCCTGCCCTATAAAAGAGAAGTTATCAACAGCTGAACCAGGGAGGGGAAACATCCACCACTCCAAGAGAAAAATATGCTGAGCATTAATGCCAGCTTTCCAAGAGCCCCAGTTATTTTAGAGACTACCTGCCTCTCTGCCTTTCTGTCTGTTGGCTCCTTTTGTCTGTCTGTCAAACATTGACAGATTCCTCTTGTCAGTCAGTGTGATTGGACATACAATAAACAATTCTGCAACAACATAATACATGTTAAAGGCTAAATCTGGTGATATTTTTCTTATTGTCAATAAATCTCATGTTCAGACTCAAACCAGCAGTGAGTGTATCTGCTAACAGGTACTGTGTGTGTATCACAGCCTGATATATAAAAACTATTAAAAACACATCAGTGAGCCACACTGTTGTTCCTTCATCACCATAAACACACACACTGGAGTTTATTTAGACACCGTCCTGCTGTCCCAAATACTCGCTAGAGCACCAGACAACTCTGTCTCCTACAAATTATGTTTGTATACTACTTCTTTGTTTTGCCAGATACAATTTGGAGGAAACATAAATGCTGCATGGATTATGTTCACTGGCAACATTTTTTATTGTCCAGGAAGTGCTAGGTTCATGGACCGCACAGAATTCGTAGGGAGGTTGCCGGCTGCATGGTTGGTATACAAAGAGCAGGACTTTGAAAGCTCAGCCCGGGGTTCATAGCCAGAGTCCTGTGCATAGTTAGGTTTAGGCTGAATAAGAGAAGGGAAATATGGTGGATTTGGTTAAATATTGAAAAAGTAAACACATCCTGTCTCTTGTTTCAAGTCGGTGTTGACTTTCAATGTTTGATCAAGACCACAAGTTTAATATCATATTCACATTAAATGCAAAATAGCATGTTATTGTATACCTGTGTATTGTGTCATACATGACCAAATTTTAAAATGGAACAGCCCATGGAAGTTAGTCACCCTGTCTCATTTTTCAGCATATTGTGGTCCCAACTTTCCATATTGATAACAAACTCCATCTGGAGGCTGCATTAATGTGAACGGAGCTAGCTGTTGACATCCATAAAAATGACTATTCATGGCACTAAAGCTTCATTCCATAATAACTATGATCAGAACTGTGGATGGAAATCACTGGAAACTGCTAGAACAAAGGTGCGAAGCTTTAAAAGGGCAAATTCACAGATTTTACAGTTTATTAGTCATTGTGAGCTCTACTCAGCCTGTGGAAACAGTTGTATCATGTCTTCTTTGTCAAGTCTGAGAAAATAACCCTGATGATGTCATAGTGATGTCATCAGGGTTATCTCAGCTTAGAGTTTTAAATTTATAACAGAAAACCTGCATTACAAACTGGAGGTATGGAGTTTGAAAGATGTGTTTACCAGGCAGGGAGGGTCTAACGAAAATATGCTATTGGTTGCATTATGGGAAATTCAGGATCAAGTGTTTTGAAGCTTGCTTGAAGTGATTGAAAATAAATATTGTGATCCTCTGCAATATCAAGTTACAGCTTACAGCTTTCCTTTCTGAGTGTTTCCACCATTCCATGTTCATACCCACTGAAGTTTTTTAAAAATTAAATTCTAGTGGAGATTGCAAAATTTCTAAAAGATAAAAAATATAAATATGTCAAAAACATGGTGTCTGCTGTGTGAATAAACAATATATAATATATATATGTGTGTGTGTGTGATACTGTTGGACAGTATTGAAAGATTGTCTATTTAAAGTAAAAACACTAAACATAGAAACAAAAAGGAAGCTTGAATATTTGGAGATATTTAAGGTGTCACAGTACTGAGAGTGATTCTAGCAGATCATCATGAACTCTCTCCTGTCTCCTGTCGTCTCCAGCTGCTGTGGATTACCTGGCGAAGAACGTCAGCCTGTCCAGTCAGCGCAGGATGAAGCTGGCTGACCACTCGGCTGTACTGGGACTGCTGCAAGTCGAGACTGGCCAGGCCTACTAGTACTCTCCTAACATATTTAAACAACATGACACCTGGTCACCAGCACAACCCGCACCTCCTGCTACCATCCATACAAATCTCCCAGAGAACGTGTGTGTGTGTGTGTGTGTGTGTGTGTGTGTGTGTGTGTGTGTGTCATAGACTGGCTATACGTGGGGCTGAGATTTAGCTTTTCTATACTTTATTTGATGTTACTATTTCTCCAAGCTTTAAACATTCCCCACGGGACCAAACAAATCCACAACAAGGATTAGCACTGTTGGGAATATTGTTAAGTGTTTTTTATTTGTTATTCATATTGCACCAAATTTTGAACACAGCATCAGTGTATTTAACTTTACTGGATAACTATAAACTAGTGATATAAAGAACTACTATGTGAACCCTGAGCCAAACAATTTAGACTGAGTGTAACCTGTGACTTGCTATCTACAATATATTTCACAAAACCTGGGACAGATGTTTATTATGAAGTGATAACGCCATGTCCTCACCACAGCAGAAATCTCTAAATGCTGTTTACATGTGAGGATGACACAAATGTCTCTGTCCACACTGAAACAGCTAAACAATAGAAAAACGGCTCTTCTGTGGGTCAGCAAACAGCAAAATGATGTATTACAGTTATCCTGTAGTGGTGCATTCAGACTGAATGCCAAGCACATTTATTTTTGTGAAGTTGAAACATTTTTAACTTTGCACCTTAAGGAAACACAGCCCGGTTACTTTGCTGAGTCACCTCCTGGTCTGATCACTTATGTTGTGTTTCATTCATTGACATATTTTTCTGATTTGATTACGGCTCACGAATGCTACCTCAGATTCAAGTGTGTTGTACTTCTTTGTATACACACAGCATCATCACAGATGGGTGATGAGAATTGGAACCAGTGGAGGTCAGCAAAAACCACATTTTCAGGTGCTGTCTTTGCAACCCAAGCAGGCAGATTGGTCCTGGCTGAGTTTTAGTGTTTCACATTTTAAACTATTTTTAAGAGGGTTTTTTACACCTTGAGAAAAATAAAATGCTGGAACAACCCTAAATATTTTCTATTTTTTGTGTGAAAGTGGTCAACTTCATATATACTGAATCAGAACAAAAATATTGGCAGCTTAAAAACAAACAAAGTGTCAGCCTTCAGGAACCCATGTGTGAATGTGTGTGTAAGTATGTGAGGGAGATAAACTGATATGGACTAATTCAGCCATTCCTGAAGAGATGTCTCTGCTCTGACACTGCAGTCTCTCTTATCAACAACACCTCCTGAAGAGCTTCGGCAGTAGTTGGAGGTCGAACAAGCTCCTGACTGAGCAGCTGACATTCAATGTGACAATCACTCCCCACTCGGTTGGAGCCAGACATTTCTCCAGGCAGCTTGGTACCAATCATTGTTTTCCAATCATTGTTTTCAATTTTTTTTCTCATTTTCATTCCTTTTGATTCTAGTTAATTTGTCCACTCCTTGTATTTAAGCATTGGATCGTATGTGACACACCAACTGTCCATAATTACCCTTTAGATAAGAAATGGGTTTTGATGAGTCATATCTGCAATTACAATTGGACCAGTTAACAGTATTGTTTAGTTAACAAGTGTATCTCCTACAGTTACTTTCACAAGTAACTCTTTCATACATTCCTTGGGGAAATGTGAGGATTGTGTTCCTCTTCAACATATCAAACAGAATGTTATGGAGCAGAACTGCAAAATGTTTACTGTCAATGTTTTCATGTCATAATCTGCCCATGACAACTAAAGTATGGTTGAGGATTCTTATAGATATAAAATATTGCTCTAGTGCCTACAGATGTCCTGCCCATTCTCATTCCCAGGTCGTCAAATACCATCATCGTTTTGTCACGCCCCTCTACGGCTCATACAGATGCACAAGGTACCCTTTACAGTCAGTATGAGACGCGCCGGGCTTTCAATGTAAACCCACCTGTGTCAGGTGATGGGGAGGATGTCTGGAAGAGGCCAGGTTGGATGGATGCATGGATGGGTCAAACACAGGACTTTCACCCAGGAGGCCGAGGTTTGTGTCCCATGTGAAACCAAAAGTCAACGTTGGCTTATTTAAAGTTACGTCACGTATTATTATTTTAACCCAAACCATGATCTTTTCCTAAACATAACCAAGTAGTTTTGGTGCCTGAATCTAACCAAACTTCACAACATTAACCACGTGTTAAAAAGGCTTTCTGGCAGAAAGGTCTCATACAGATGCTCAAGGGTACCTTGTGCGTCTGTATGAGACGGCGAGGGACATGACAAAGCAGAGTTGGTATTTGACGACCTGGGATGAAAATGTGTTGATATGTCTGAAATCCTAACATTTCCTCTCAGGTCACTGTTGATGTGTTGAAATGCAACACAGTTCACAGATGAGTTTCAACAGTGAATTGGGATCATTAGATGAATATACTGAAAATTTTCCATTAATTTAGCTCAACTGCAGAGAGAACCAGGCCTTCATTAGAAACAAGCTTACATTAGAGACAGGCCTTCATTTGTAATGTCCACATAAGTATATCTGGTCATATTTTAGTAAAAGAAGCTTTTCGGATCCACTGCTGTTTGAATTTTCTGTTAATACAAACTCAACCCTTCCCCCATGTACTGTATACTTCTTGTCTTGATCAATTCAGTATAATGTACATTGTGATGAAAAAAAAAAACTCCACAGTAGAAGCAACTGGAAATAATTGGTGAGTGAAAAGAGTATTTGTCTTAACAATAGAAACGCTTAGTGTTTTTTTTACCTGGCTTTCATTGGCGGATTTCTGGTTTATAGAGTTTATGTGTCAGATGGTCAAAACTGATTCATAATGTGGATTCCAAACCAATTTTAGGTAAATGGACTGGAGGATAAACGGAGACCAAACAGAGAATCATTTCCTCTATCGCATCATTCCACACGTAAAACATACTTGAACAATCAAAAACTTCTGCATTATTAAAGTTTTTTTTTGTGTTTCACTCTTTGTTCTGTATTTGATGCCATTCCAGACAGACTCGGTGTTAAAACCTCGACTCATGAAACTGAGCAGAGTTTGATGAGTTCATTTCCATTCCCACTGGATGCTGGTGTCCATGTATACCTATGGTGAGGGCCATCATCAATGTCTCATACAGAAGCTTTTCGAATATCTCTGCACCTCCACAAGAGCCATGGAGACTCATTGGACGCCTGCTGTGTTAAACTTCTACCTTGTGTATATATATTTTTTCATTCACAGCAAACCAAGGAGAACATTAAGGATCAAATGTACAGATATGCTCATTCCCCCCACCCCTCCTGTTTACCTCTTGGTCCTTTCTCTGCTTGTTTTGTTCTGCTTTCTGTTTGGCATGTGTGTATGTTGCCATAGTATAATTTATTCTACCTGTATGAAGTATTAGACTAGTGAGAAATTTGTATTGGCATTTACTCCCCTCAGCCTCTTGGTGTGTCAACTGTAACACTGGCGTAACTGTCTGTTCATTAAAGCTCTACAACTGGACCAAGACCACATGCTTGTGCTGGTTTCCTGCTCTTCATTAACACACACTGTTGTTGTTGTTTGTAGGCAGTAAAATGGAAGAGGAAGAAAGTTCAGCTCAGCATGTTTGAGATTTTAAATTATAAATTAATAAATTATAAAACATTTATTAATGGTTTTCCTTACATGTGCATCTTATTCAGGACCAGAGTTTTGGAAAAATGGACAGGCAACGCAATTATTAGGCACTGCCAGGGAGAATTTACCAGTAACAGAAAAAAATATTATTCAGTCATTCTGTTGTTGTGTTAGTTGTTCAAGTCCATATTAATGTAAATTGGTTTGTGATTATCAAGATGCGTGAGTGTTAAATAAGCCAAGTTAATTTAAAACCGCTTCACACAAAAAACTCATTCACTCCACTAAAAGTGTAAAAACAACTGACCTCATGACTGTTTTGAAAGAATACAGTAGCTGATGTGGTTTGGCTTTTATCAGGAAATAAGCAGCTGTTTGCACACCACCACGCCATACTGTTCATAATATGTCAGTGTTGTGTTTACAACTTGTTTTCGCTTTCCCCAAGTGGCTAAAAAAATTGATTAATGCAGTTTTCTGTCAAATTCAAGTCAAAATAGCTATTGAATGTGAGGTGAAAATGGACTTCACTTATATAGCGCTCTTCAAGTGAACGGTTCCCAAAGCGCTTTACAGATTGGTCTCATTCACGACGAGCTGCCATGCAAGGTGCTGGCCTTCGTCAGGAGAAACTTAGTTTTTAGTGTCTTGCCCAAGGACACTTCGACATGTGGACAGGAGGAGACAGGGATCGAACCGCCAACTCTGGGATCAAATATTTGGAAGCAATTTTATCTAGTAAGCAATTGGCCTCAACGGCAAAATGACAGGAGCAGCAAGACTTTCACAAAAATGATTATTTGTGGTCAGCATGAATGTTATCACTCCAACTGAGAGCAGAAAGGAATGCAGTGATTAAGGGACATATCTGTAGAAGTTCAACCCCCCCATCGCAGCAGTCCTAGGGGTATTGTGCACTGGGAGTACTGCTGTGTCAAACACTCAACACTGTCACAATGAAAGCACTTACATCTCCCTAAATCCCATAATTATTGCAGGATACATTATGTACCTGGGCCCCAGCTGTCTGATCACCACAGTGAGGGGATTGCACCTTCTACAATCAGCTTACAGGAGACAGATTGTTATGATTGGCTAATAATATCAGCTTGTAAGTATGCTTAAGCAGTGTGAAACAGACAGAAGAATAAATGTGAAATAAATCGTTAGATCCCTTTCTCCCTCCTCCTCAACTGCTGTTATTGGCCGCTGCTGTTCCCACCGTTCCATATTTTATTTATATCGCAGATTTCATTTCCCCCGACAACAAAAAAAAAGTGAGACGTGGTATGTTGTTGAACCCCACCCCCCCGCTGCTGCCGCTATCACCTTCCTCGTCTTTCATTTAGTGTCAGGGTTTTCCTTAAGTCTGGTGTCTTTTATGTCTTATTGCCGCATGTACGATTACTGAGCACTGTAGAAACCTCTGTTGTTCTGCGCCCTGCTCTCACACCCTGCCCCCTAACTCCCAGCACCCCACTCATTCTAATCTCCTCACTCCAGTAGCACTTTGAAATTAAGCTGGGAGGAAGCCGGGTGTCTTACTAACCTCTCTGCTCCGACACTAGGCCCTCAATCAGCCTCATTGTGGAAAAAGATTTCAGCACGTCTGAGTCAACATGTCTGAGCTGACAGCCGCTCTGAAAACCTGGGCTTTAAAAGGCAACATGGCTCGCCGATGCCCTGGCTCTACAAAGCAAAAGACATGCAGATAAATTGCTTATGAACATTTCTTATTGACTGTTGTGATTGCCATAAATGGTGCTACCATTTCAGATCAGTTAATGACCATTATATGGTAACGGTACACTGGCAATATATTTAGCAGAAGTGATCTCCTAACAGACATGTAAGTATTGGCATAGACAAAGGCCCAGAGAGCATTTTTGAGACAATACCACATCATATCAAATTAGATTCCTGTATAAATAACAGCATTCTTACTTTGCCTTAATACCGTACATAGGCTATGAAACTATACATAACGATCATTAAATACATATTTGAAATATCTCTTTGTGTTGTTCAAAGCTTGAACTCGCCTTCTGGGGATAGGATGAGAAAAAGAAGGAAAGATAAAGTGGGTGATAAACTGTTTTTAACAGACAAGGGAAAAAATGAAAAAAGGGAGAAAAAACAAACAAAGGTAAATTGCTCCACCTGAGCCTGGCAGCTCCAACTGTTATCTCTGCAAACCAAATTACAGCTTCTTATCTCAGTAATGATCATCTGAGTGTCACCATTTCCATGATTCTCTTCTAGCAGTAGGGAGTTTCTTTTCATACCTCATTATGAATCTGTTGGAGGAGAAAATCTGAAAAGCAGTCACATGATACAAACGGACAGAAAACTTATGTAGTGGTTGTGAGCAGGATGACTGGGAGGAGTTGGACCAGTGCTGATGGGGCAGATGTTACTGCTATGGACCGTAAGAAAATGTGTGATCTCATTTTGTGGCAACAGGTGTAATTGTGTTTCAGTGTTCCAGACCACAGACCTTTGACTGTCACACAGGTTTAAATGGAAATCACATACATCAAAATCAGTTTGATGACAAGTGGTTTTGTCTTTGTTTCCTGGCAGTGTAATAGTCAACAACCTGGTCTGGAATTATTCTATTAGTCCCCATGACAGACCAGGAAGTGGCACAGCAAAATTAATTGGTGAATCCTTACAAAATAAGCTTGATGACATAGTTACTACTCACTGGGCTAGTTGGTTAGCGACTGTGGCTGACAAGCAAACCACTAACATGCTAGCTAGCTGGTAACATGCTAGCACTAGCCAGACAGTTAACCTAGCCTACTACTGAGGGGGGTAAGGAAAAGAAGTAGGTGCAATAGACTGAAGAAGGTGAGAGGGGACAGGGTTAAGAGGGCAGGTGGCTGGGCGGTGGGAGGTAACCAGGGTTAGTACATCATTGGGAGAGAGGGGTGAAAAGGAAGTTAGAATAGGAGATGCAGAGTATATAGGAAAATAGAAAAGGTGGTGTAAGCAGGTGGGTGGGGAAATGAGGAGTGTATGTCTTTCTTGTTTGCCATGTCTATCTTCTTTACAACGTAGTTAACAAAGTCACCCGGTTGAAGGGAGGTGGGGGGGTCGGGGATCAAGGAGGGTAGAGAAGATAGAAAATAGTTTTTTGGGGTTGGAGAAGGAAGATTGAAATTTGGATTGAAAGAAAGACCTTTTAGTTGCAGATAAGGAGGCGGAGAAAGAGAAGAGAAGGGGCAAGGAGGTCCTCAGAGAACTTGGTTTTCAACCATTTTCTTTCAGCTGCCCATAGGGTAGTTCTGTCAGCGTGCTCTGAGTGAGACAACTACGGAGCTGGAGTGGTCGGGCATGCCTACCGAGATGTGAGAGGACAAAGTAGAGAGGAGAGTGTCTGTGGCAGAGTCGGGAGGCATGAGTGAGAAAGAGTCAGGTGAGGGTAGAGCTGAAAGGACAGATGAGACAAGAAAGGAGGGAGACAGGGAGCGAAGGATGCGGTGGATAGGGACAGTATGTGTATAGAGAGGTTTGAGAGCAGAGGAGAGAGTACGATATGAAGAAGTGGTCAGAGACATGAAGAGGACTTACAGAAAGGTTAGTGGTAGAGCAGTTCCTGATGAGCAAACAAACTATAGGTGTGAAAATACCCTAAGATAAATAGGGAAAAAAGCATGCAAAGCTACTCTAGTGGAGTCCCATAAATATACACCGATCAGCCATAACAGTATGACCACCTGCAGCTGTAATTGGTCTTTTTTTCTTAATTAATTGGTTTAGTATTTATTTTAAAATCGTTATACATTGTACATCAAATATTTATTATATTTTCAATATTGTACATCTTTATTATTACTGTAGCTTATCCAAAACCCTCTCAAGAGTGGATGTGTCTGGAACTGGTGTTGTTGTTGAAAAAATGATCTTTTCCAGAATGCAAATATGAAAATCACAAAGATTATTTAGTAATTTAACAAATACATTCAGAAGACATCTTCCCTAACAGTGTTTTAGGCAACACAGATTTAAAATGTGTTATAGACTTTATAGATTTTTTTTATCTGCCTGGAAACAAAACAGGCCACTACAGAAAACTCTCCTGAGTAGAACATGTGGTGGAGATGTCTTTTGTTGAGGGTTTAGAAACTCAGTTGCATCTCCCAACTATCTCCCTTGTGTCTTGTAAGCTGTCCATGGAAAAAGAGAGCTACATCTGTCTATCTCTTCTAATTCAATTTCATGTCTGTGTTTCTTTACTCCTACTCATCATCTGTCTCGACTATGGATCAGTTGAACATTTTGATTGTTTTGTTGTGTGTGATTTAGCACCGGGGTAGATTTCGTTGTAGAGGGGATACTAAGATTGGTCTCTAAAGTCGGACTTGTCATTTTCTCAACCAAGCTGTTTCATTTTCCTGTGTCAAGTCTTTTCCCCTTCGGTGTACTGCTAAATTGAGGGAGCTAAGCCACACTTACACACACACAGGAGTTTTTAAAAACATGTCCCTTTGCTCTTTGTGTTCCCTGCCTGTGTCCTTAAGTCCCCTTTGCATTCTCATAGTAAAGACATGGGACTGGAGACTCTGCTTGCTTTCTTGGCAAGATCAGAGGAGGCCCGACTGTCTGACGTACATGTGTAAGCAGACACAGTGAATGTGTACTTCAGGCATCAGGCACGGGATTGTGGATGCTCCCGATTAAACCAGTACAAAGAAGGGTGATGAGAACTGGATCATGGGTTTGCAACTCTGCAACATACATCCAACACATTGAGGATGTTTAAAGCAACAGCAGCTTCTGCCAGGTTTATTCTGGAGGAGGCATTTCTCTCTCTCTCTCTCTCATGTCATCGATCACATATACTGTATGTAACAGATTTACATTTGCACTTGTGTCTATTAAATTGGTTCTTTTGCCAGCAATATGCAGACACAATCAACAGTCCAGCATGAATTGGAATAAAGAAGTTTCAGCTTCACAGCATGTGGCTTATATCTGAGGTAGCACGAATACTGTACAGTACTGTATGTGAAATCTATTTTTGTATGAAAATACATTTCATGTCAATTAATAAGGAGCATTTCTGATAATGATTATTAATTATGTGATAGTAATTCTTTTTGAAATACAACACTGTTCCTTCACAGTTAGAACCGTGATGTACAATACATGGTTAAAGGTTCCAAGCATTTTATGTAGTTGCCCAGTGTACACAAGTAAACTTCAGTAAGTCATTATTTGCCAGCAGTGAACGCAAATTAAAATCTTGAAATACAGTGTGTGACTGTGTTAACACCATGTGTAGGCTCTGTGTGATTTTCATTGCAGCTAGTGAGCTGTTAGCAAAAGGGGAAGTGTCAGGAGCAGCTGAATTCACTGAAGATCTATCATCATTTGACAGTGTTTCTATTTTTTTTTATTTTGGCATTCTGAATCCATTTCAACAAGAAGCTTTTTGCTGTTGTTTTCATTTTGGCTTGGTTAAGTTTTATGTCAGGCACTGTGCGGACCTGCCTTTAACAGCGAAATCCTAAATTTAGGAACATAAATCCACAATTCTAAGTAGGTCATATGATCTGACTGTGCAACATTCAGCTCAGATACCACATTTAAAAAGATGATCTGAGGAACCAGCCCTTAGTTATCTTTGGGGTTTTCTTCATGTAGTTTACTTTCTAGTGTTTGATGGTTCCAACATGAGTCTAGTTCCATACTCTTCACTGATAAATGAATTACATTGCATGACATAATTACCAAATACGTTTCTTTCCTATTATTAGTTCTTATATTATAAGGGCCGTTTCCCTCATAATTATGACTTTTCACATAATCATAAGATGATAAACACACATATGGTAATAATAATGTTGTAATTATGAGAAACAAATACAAAAACCTTAGATGGTGGGTTTCCTCCCTTTTTTCAAGTGGACATCCATAATGCTTATCCGTCATGCTTACAATTATTTATGTTCAAACCATAGTCATTGTCTGGTTTTGTATGTGAAATTAGGACAGTGTTCAAATATGTACTGCACTGTTGTCTTTCTTACAACAGCAAAGCAAAACTGAAAATATCAGTAATATCAGAGTCTTTACTTCCAGCTTGTTTGTCCTCTAAAGCTTTTCAGCTCATATTTGATTTCAGTGGTAAACTTTTCTTTCTGATACAGCTGAGCTCAGTGTGTTTTGTGAGAACACAGAGACTTTCTGAAGCATCTGCACTAAAAATATTCAGCACGTGTGAGGATCTGCATAGGAACTAAATCCCCTCCATTGTCCTTGTGAGCTGTCTTGAGAATGGTGAATATCTTAGCTCTAACCGACCTGCCTTTGGGAAGGAAGGCAATTACAGTGGGATTTCATGTACACCACAGCTCAGGATTACAAAATCCTTGTATCAGGATGGTGCGACCCCACCCTCCATTGTGGCTCCTTATGAGGTATCCGCTGTCTCCAGCTGGGATGAGAAAACTCCAGACCTGGGAGGTAAATTTAATTTTTGAAGATCACAAGCCTTTATGATAATCACTCCCATTCCAGCAGTGGACTGTGAGAGATTTCAAGAGACAGGATTACTAGGGTTTGGTGACTCAATTTCAAAAAAAGGAAAAGATTAATTTAGGGGTTATAGTACATGAGAAGACAGCGGAGAAAACAAAGGCTATGCTAATTTTTCTCACCCCTATCTGTAGCGATGACCCCATACACACACTGTACTCTGTGTTTCTAAAATGTACCACGCAAAATTATACCGTTCTGCAGCCAATATAGTTCAACTAAAGCTTTTCTTCACTGCTGAGACTAGAAACTCAAATCCATGAATACTGAGCGTACAGACTGATATGGAACCTCTGCAATATCACATCAACAAGCAAAGGCAACAGTGACAGTGCATGTTAATGCTGCTATGTGTAGGTCCACTGAAACAGGTGGAGGTTAGAGAATAGCCTTTGTGAGCAGCATTATAATGGCCACATTAAGAAAACATTAAAACAGACAGTATCACCAGAGGGGAAATAATAATAATAATAATAATAATAATAATAATAATAATAATAATAATTTTAAAAAAACACAGTAACACTGAAACAATGGGGCTAATGCTCACATTAGATTTAGATTGAACAAAATATGCTTAAATAGAAATATTTATAAATGGCAACAACAGTTCACAGTTAAAGTATGACAATAAAAGAATAAAACCTGAAAATGGTAAGCATTTATCCGAAGCATTTGAGGCAAAAGTCAGTTTTGGACTTTGTTGTAGAAAGTAACTCATGGACTAAAAGTTTCTTCAGCACATTTCAAGAATCGTCAAGATTAGGATGATTAACAATACATGTAGAACTGACAATAAGAGACTTAGGGTCAGATTTACCGCAGCTTTTGTATCTGTTTTCTGCCTCAAACACATGTGGTGAATTTATCAAACAGACGCAGCAGGCTGGAGTCACAGTATGCGTTTAATTTGTGTGAATGTTTGCAGTGTGGGCATCTCTCCTCAGTGTATTTGCATTTCAAGGAGGATCGTGCAAATAATAGGTGGAGACGTGTTAACAGAGGTTGATTACGTATTTTGCTGGATTCACACAATTTGCAATTCTCAGTTTTGCAGTGAAAGTTCTCCACCTCTGAAAAGCAGGCGTTAATTTGCGGGGACCTATTAAAAGTGTGTTTTTGTGGGGATGACTTCCCTAAACAATGGCAACAGTAATTGCAGTGAGATGCAGACATAGACAACGCAGATTACATTATTTCAGTTGCCTGAACAATAAATTGCTAAAAGATACAGACTGACCAGTCACACAATAATTACACTCCTGGATGAACTGAAGGATGATACCTCTCATACCATCCTGGCAGTAGTCAAGCTTTTGGTAAAATACACCACCTGGCCACTGGATCATTTCTACTGATAATTTCTACAACTTTAATGTAGTTATGCATTTCCAGTGGTACTAGATGGACTCTTGCGGTGCACCAGTTTACATTACGTTTATGTACATATGTTTCCCTCAACAAACATGTTTATTTTCTTATTTTTCTTATATTTTAATTTATTTGATATTATTTATTTTTATTACATTGCTTTGATTAGCTGAAAATACAGTCAGTGTGCATACACTGCAAGCACTCACACAAATGATATGTAAGGCAAGGCAAAGCAAGGCAATTTTATTTGTGTAGCACATTTTATACACCAAGGCAATTCAATGTGCTTTACAGGATAATAAAAATACAACAAGGTAAAAAGATTTACAATATAAAAGTGCAAAAATACAGGCAAGTGATACAAGAGATACTAGTAACAAGTATATATAAGTAAGAATAAAAAGATAAAAGAACACAGAAAATACTCCCACATTTAGATGCACAATAAAATTAAAAATCAACCAAAATAAAATAAAACAAAAACATTTTAAATGAAGTCTATTTAAAAACTAAGTTAAGAAGATACGTTTTTAGCCATTACCGGGTGGAGTAGGCAGTGTAAAATAGGAAAGTCTTGAGTTTTGATTTAAAAGTGGTCAGTGTCAGGGCTTGTCTAATATCACTTGGGAGGTTATTCCAGGTCTGTGTTGCATGATAACTAAATGCTGCTTCACTGTGTTTTGTTTTAACTCTCGGGACAACCAGTAGGCGAGTCCCACATATCCTCAGCGTTCTTGGGAGTGCATATGGCACAAGCATATCAGAGATATATTTGGGCCCAGAGCCACACAGTGATTTATAGACGAGCAACAGGGTTTTGAATTCTCTGAGTCACTGGCAGCCAGTGTAGGGATTTTGGAACTGGTGTAATGTGGTCGCATTTCCTGGTTTTCGTCAGGACCCTGGCAGCGCCGTTCTGAATCAGTTACAAGGGAGAAATTTCTTAAAGAGGAAATACACAGGTCTTGGCCATCTGTTTGGACACACAGTTCCAATGGATATAAAGTACTTTCAGTCATGAAGATATGACTTGAACCATTTAAGGTCAGTTCCAGAGAGTCCCACCCAATTTTCTAATCTTTGCAGGAAAATTGTATGGTTCAAAAGCGGCACTAAGATCCAGTAAACCCCTAAACTACTCACTCCTTGAGTCATTGTTCAGCTGCATGTCATTTAGCACTTTTATTAGTGCAGTCTTTGTGCTATGATGGGGCTGTAATTCTACATGAAAGTCATCAAAGCAATTGTTTGACGTTAGAAAGTTACTAAGTTGTTGGTGAACAACTTTTTCGATGACTTTACCTAAAAACGGTAGGTTTGATATTGGCCGATAGTTGTTCAGTATGGTAGCATCAAGACTATTCTTCTTTAGAACAGGCTTAATGACTGCAGTTTGTAAAGCCTTTGGAAAAATGCCAGATATAGTTGTTAACTATGACTGTTAGTTCTTTCATCAGGCTGCTTGAAACTGTTTTAAGGAAACTAGTGGGTAAGACATCAAAGCAACAGGTGGATGAGTTGAGACTGGAGATCATTTTGTCATTAATGGGATTAAATTGTGTCATGCCTACTTCTGGGGTTTGGCATTGCAGATTGATCTGATGCCTTGAATCTTGTTGTTAATAAATGATGTAAACTTGCTGCATGTGATGGTGGAGACAAGTTTCTGGGCTATTGGAATTGGAGGGTTGATTAACCTGTCCACAGTAGCAAATCAGATGCATGAGCTGTTCTGTTACTGTTCTTGTTGATGATCTCTGAGAAAAATGATTGCCTAGAACTTTTCAGGTTCAGGTTATTAATGTGTAATTTTTCTTTGTAGATTTCGAGGTAAATCTGGAGGTTTGATTTACGCCATTTTTTGAGATGTTGACACCTTTAGTAATAACTAGATCTAGAGTGTGTCCTCCATTATGGGCAGGCTCTTTCACATGTTGAATCAGATCAAACGTGTCAAGTATGGCAAAGAGTTCAATGGCATTTTTGTCATTAACATTATCTGTGTGCATTAAAATCACCCGTAATGGCTAGACAGTCAAATTCAGGCTAAATTGTGTTTGACTGCATGGAGGGTGTGACATAAACAGATACAGATTGTAGCTTTGCGTAACACCCCTAGGAGGGAGTCAACATATGAAATATACCTCTGACACAGAATTCAGCTGAACTGAACTTTCAAATCCAAGGAGACACATAGAAGCTTGCTGTTGTATTAACATAGTTAGCCAATAAGAATCTATGTGATTGTGTGTATAGTGCAGTAAAAGAATAAATAATAATAATTTTGTGTGTATTTCCTCTTTAAGAAATTGCTCCCTAGACAAGAGTTTAGCTCTTGAATTCATGCTAAAATCACACTCTCATAACTTCCCATGAATCACTGGCAAATAAAAGTTCTCATATTTGGATCCAAATGGTTGTTTAAGCCCCCCGGTGCTGCTCTGCTGTCCCTGTGCACAGTCATCTCCCAAAAATGATCAGAATCAGGGCCTCAGGTTTCACACAGACATGAGTCAGGGCTGAAGGGAAACAGTGAGCAGGCTGGACTAGGGGGTGGGGGGGTTAGTTCAAGGCCGCCATGAGGAGGGACACGCCACTTTCCCAGGCTTTTGACAAGCCCAACAGCTGAGATACACCCACCCCCAACACCCATCCACTGCTCCCACACACAGATGGATGCATGTATGTATTGTGTGTGTGTGTGTGTGTGTTGACGCTTGTGATGTTGTGCCAATGAGGGAGAGTTGTGTAATGAGAAAGAGAGGAAGAGATGATGATGTTTTTCTTTCCATCAGCAGCAGTATGATGAGAGTGGAACAGCAGCTGTGCTCTCTGTCTGTCTCTGTCTGTCTCTGTCTCTCTGTCAGCCTCTGTCTGAGTTTAGACAGTGCACTATGAATAGTATAAGAGTAGAAAATTACAGTCTTATTCGGGAATTAAGCAAAAAATGCTAGTTAGTAATTGCAAAACTAAATGTCACTACTTTACAAATAGACACCACAAACACAAAGACAACATACAAGAAAAAAGTCTCCTCCCCCTCAAAAAATTTAATAATGTGTAACTTTTTTAACAACACAACATACACAGCATAATCAGTGGTGTGAATTGGTGTTAATTTTCCAGTGAAAATTATATTGAGTTGATAGGTGTTGATATGGGTGTTTTTTGAGCACCTGCAGTTCTAAAATAGGGGGTGCACTCCTGACTGAGTTAACTTCACATCCGGTTTTAACGTGGTCTTTTTCTTGAACTCACTGTGATGTGGACAAAACCTAGTGTCTGGAATATACGATTTTAAAAGTTAAGAGCCAAATATACTTATGTATAAAGGACGTTAATCGTTATATAAAATTATGTGTTAATGTCAAGTGTGGTGTGACGCAATTCACATGTGTCTTTGAAGCTGGTGGCTACTAACTCATGCTAATTTAGCATGCTAGCTAGCTAACAAGCAGTTAATGGTAAGTTAGTTATTAAGGTAGAACATCAAATGGTAGAACATCAAATTAACTAAGTATAGTGTGTTTCAATGTAATTTAGATGCCCAAAGTTAAATGGTTTTGTAACATTACTGGCTTGTTAATTTGACACTTAATTTACTTCAGTAACTTAACTTACAGTGTTAATTAATGGTGGATTAACTAACGTTTTGTGGTCTGAGAGAAAACCTCTACTACTGCCCCTCCTCTTGGCTCTGTTTTCAGGCTTCAGAAAATCTATCCCGTGACGAGAGACTTTGGCCAATCATAAGTTATTTCAAAGAGACGGTGCGTTCGTATTGGCTGAGGGGAATTGAACTATTCCTTTCACAATTAATATTATAATAGTTTTGTTTAGAGGATTAAAATAGCCTTTTTACTGTAATTTTTTGGCCACTTGGCTGAAATTGAAATTCACTTAACAACTCCTCGCACCTGTGAAAGTTAAACAGCTAGTTTTCTCCACTGTGTGCAGTTTCTTTCATCATGTTGCTGAAGGTGAAATACCAGAGTACCAAGAAGTACCTCAGATTACAGTCAGATTTCACCTATTTGGAATTCATCAATGAAGGTGAGTATCCATGTTGCGTAACTGCCAACAAATAGAAGCACAAGGTTTTATGTGGCATAGTTATTTCAACATAGCTTTTTTTCTGTTCTGTGCGTATAGTTTTTTGGAATGTAAGGAATGTCATAATGTATTATTGTTTTACTAGTGGTCCTTCTTATGACAGTTCATATTGGTATTACCAGCTTTAGTAGCTACAAGTACACAAGTAGCTAAAACTAGCTCCACCTTTAAACATTGATGCATCAGTATTAATAATCTAATAATATAATCTACATACTGTGTAACACTACTGTATGAAATGGGCCATTCTACAGTACATTTACTTTTGATACTTTAAGTACATTTAGCTGATAATACTTGCTAATGCTTTCACTTATGTACGATTTTAAATGCAGGATTTTTACTTTCTTGTATTATTGCTTTTACTTAAGCAAAGCATTTGAGTACTTCTTCCACCACTGAATAATGGATGCAGGGCTTTGACTTGTATTTCTACGCTATGGTATAAGTCCATGAGACATGACTGACATCACCCCAGCAATAATGTGCACTTGGCTCCTTGTTTAAAAGTCAATTTCAGTGTTTAAGGTTAGGCATTATCCCTCCACCTGGTTAGGGTTAGACGTTTGTGCTTTTTAATGAATATCTAAAGTTTCCATTCATATATGCCTTTAAAGCCATACATATGCTCTTTTAAGATAGATGAATTCTTTTTCACACATATTTAACCCTAACCCACATATTCTATTAATAGAAAATGCCTTAATTTGCAGCAGCTAATGCCAGTCAAATAGTACTGGCAGTCTTGGCTGTAGCACATTTTTCATGCAGCTAGATGGAGCCATTGTTCCACTTACAGCCAGCCCCAACCATAGTTGTGCTTTTTAATGAGTATCTAAAGTTTTATTCATATATTTATGCTTTTTAAGCCTTGAATATGCTGTTTAAATATAGATTTATTCTTTTCCACACATTTTTATAGTTCTAAACACTAACATATTTATTTACCATTATTATTTACCTTAATTAGCTATTTTATGAATAGAAAATGTCTTAATTTGCAGCAATCATGGAAATGTGCCTTGAAAAGGTGATGCCAGGCCTCTGACATAGACACTCACCAGGATGGTCCTACCTACCACACTCCTGCCTTACCAAACAAGATTTAAGATGCTACATTTAAGGACTTCGTCACAGTGAAAAGACAGTGGCAATGCTCACATAATTTTGACCAAAAAAACCCCAGTAGAACAAGAGTAACTACAATAACTATAAAAAGAGGGATATGAAAAACATGAAACAGTATTTACAATATAATCAGGATATAAATATATTAAGAAGATATAAAATATGCATTTGTGTTCTAGTGTGTATGTGTGTTTGTGTGTGTCTGTGTGTTTTAGGGCATGTTGGTGGGCATGTCTTCCTTATGTGTCTTTCAGAGCACAAAACACATGTGACTGAAAGTGTGGATTGAGGGTCAGGGGTTAGGGTTATGGGATAAAAGCGTTTTCAAGGGCGCTCAGCACGCTGGTCTTGGTCCTGAGTCGCTATGACCTTCTGTTCCCGAGATACATCACTTTGGTAGGTACTTATATGATAATAGCCATAATAGGGTTATATTTGGGTTAGAGTTAGGATAAGGGAGGGTTAGGGGGTAGTAATTTATCGCGATGACTCTCCCCGTTTCGTCCAGGGTTGGGTTAGGGGACTGCAAATGCTGGAGGCATTTGTACGGCTCTGGTTCAAGTTATCTGCTAGATGTCAGGTTCCAAACTTCCAAACTTTGGAGATACAAATAGAGGAGATACAAGGAGAAGTGTACAACTAAAACACCTAGAAATGAATAAAGAGGAGTTAAACAAACAAAAATACCCTAAAAATACCTTGAAAGAAAACCTAATTGGAAAAATTTGAAAGATTAAGGACAAATAATGAAGTAAAAGGAATATTAATGAAAGTGTAGACCAAGATGGCCAGATGCAGTCCTTTGGCTCCATCTAGTGGTCAAACCTAAAAAGTGTGGTATTTCCCAGTAATGGGTTTCAGTAAAGTCAGGTGGTAACTGCAGAGGGAAGAGACCAGGAGGCAACGGTCGGATCACGATCCCACACAGGGACATCAGCAGGCTCATGGAAGAGGTAAGTAAATATTAGTTGTAGTACAGGCAGGTAGGAGAGACCAATGGGCCAGGTAAATGGTATATTAATAAACAGGTAGAAGTGTGTCAGCTTGGCCACTCTGGTTAGGGGTAGGCATATGAGACAAGTGGTTAAGGTTAGGGGTAGTAAGATATCACGATGACTCTCTGCGCATCCAACTCAAATCTATGCACCTGGACACAGCCCTTACCCAAAGTGGAGCCTGGACAGCCAGGTGGTCAGCATGGCTCTCTGACCTCTACAGAACCTCTTTCATCGTTAGGTTATTAGATAGCCACATAGTTATGCTTTACACACATACTCATAGAACTTATTACATCAGGTAACTACTATGTCTCGCATGCGTACTAACTATCCTCTTTTCTAACCTGGCACCATTATCCTACACTGACCACATACATGCACTTCGAATTGGCCTTATAGACACACGTGGAGAGGAAATTCAAAGCTCCCGCTTCACAGAGGGAAAGTGGGCGGGGGAGGAGCGGGGATGTAAATGGCATGCCCCTACCATTGTGCACTTTCAGCCCAAACTACATGGATCAACTGCCAGTTGTAGGCTTAGCGCTATAATTCTTTTTATCATCAGAAATACCTGCAGACTCATTTCAATGAGGCGAAGGCATCTTCTGCAGATAATTGCAATATGTCGGCACTTGGTAATTAGTTGCATCGGTTTCTGATTGAGAAATGTCCGTAATTTTCATACGGATGAAAATGAGCACATTTACATTGATGTGTAAACTTAAATGTTATTTCATGTGCATTGTCCCTGGTAAAAAAATTAAAAAATAACCAGAGTTTTACGTACAATACTGCCACCTAATCATGGATGTATGAATTTCAATTTTGACCTGATGATGGCGCTAGATGAAAAGGAAACTTTTCTAAAGAATAATATTGCCACTGCCCCTTGTGGACAATCTGAAGCCTGCTAAATGTGATTAAGTTTGTGACCTTGTGAGTGAATTACAAGTTAGTTTTATGAGGTGCTTTGCATCTAAAACTTTAGCCAGGTCAGGGCAGTACTGAACAGCTAGGGGTCCCTTGGGCAAAAATTTGATATTGGGCAGTTTTCTTCTGAACTTTCTACTGAAGAAATAGTCCCTATGAAAACTGTTTACTTCTTCTGCAGTTTATCCACAGCAACAGGGATACTGTATATAGAAATATATATGCTGCTGATTTTGATTCAAGACTATATTTCAAAACACCAGCAGATAAAACTAAAACTATTGGCATGGCCATATATTAGAGTGAGAAAATAGTTTTTTGTTGTAAACTAGTTAAAAAGGAGAGTGGATTTTAAATAAATTTAAAAACACATGTTAATCCTCAACACTTTTTGCAAATAAAGATCTAAAAACGATTGTACGATATTCTAGAATAAATGACACTTAAAATCAGGAAACAGTTAAAAAAATGTAAAACTAAAAGAAGAGCTTACACAACAGTTTTTTGTTTTTATGTATTTGTCTTTTATTTCTTTTTCCTGATTGAAATGTATTGTAAGGTCATAATTTGTCATTCATCACATTACATGGTAAGATGCACCAGATCTACTACACCCATTTACAGGAGGAATACACGGAACATACACAAGGTTTTACAATGGGGAAACAGGAAGTTTAGCTCATTGCACTTACAACAGTGAATGGAACAATTTGTAATCATTTTTAGGCTCTCTACCTTTTTCTCTCACCCTTTGTTCACCATTCAGTTGAGTTATTTTATGATTTTTTTTTTTTTTTTTTACATATCTCCATTGTCCAGTTCACCCTCTTCATCTCCATCTCTCAAAAAAATTATCTGTCCACCCCAAAAATTACATGGAAGCCAGAATATTTTCCCTTTTTTTGTTTTTGATGTCATCTCATTTTACAAACACAACATGTATAGAAACTCTACACAGACCAATGTTTTTATTATTTTTCTTTATATCCGAATACAACTTTTTAATGAGTTTTAAACAGTCCGCACGAGCCAGCCACATACGTACACCATGACATTTTTGTAATTTATCATTCAAATCAACAACTACTCATTTGTTATGTAGGCTTTGTTGTTTTTATACACACAAAGCACAAGTTTGGGCAGGGAGGTTCAGGCTTGCATACGCTCCAGCTTGTGTTGCTGTGTAGTGTGCAAAGGCCTCTCTCATGCCTGTGTGTGTGTGTGTGTGTGTGATATGGTATGTTAACATGTTTGGGATTTACATGTTGTACAAAACATGTCCTTCATTACATGTTGTTTTGTTCAAAGCGGACTCTGGTTGGTTCTCATATGGTATTTACAATGGAAAAAATATGGCAGCCCGTGAGGTGGGAGGTCAAAGGTCAAAGAGGTTCAAGAGGTCAAGTGATGGGTGGGGGGTTAGGTTGGGTGTGGGAGGTGTCCAGGTTGTGCACTTGTAATTTTACTTTGATTCATTACAGGTGAATGACAATTTAAAAACACTCCCTGATGGTTTTACAGTAAGATAGAATTAGCTTTTTCCTCATGGTTTTGTTTGTTTCAGCTTCCTTGCTCTCTTTTTACATCCTCTCACCTATGAAACAATTACTTTTTATATATTTATATATATTTTATGTGTTTTAAAATCTTTTTCCGGTCCTGCTATACATCCCCTGTCTGCACGGCTGACAGCAAAAGCAGTGGTGACTACACTACATACTATACGAGCACTGTATGCCACACACACACACACACACACACACACACACACACACACACACACACACACACACACACACAGTTTTTTGGTTTCCCAAAAGCATTCTAAGCTGCATTTAATTAATTACAGTCAACTCAAATTCTTTTTAACTCTGGGGCGCTAAAAGTTTGTCATTTGTCCTTTTAAGTCAGAAAAATACCTGATTTTTATACCAGATCAGTGCCACAAAAGGTCAAAAATCTGGTTCTTTCACTTTGTGTAAATGCAACCTTATTGCTGAGACTCTTGATTCAAAGACAAGTCAAGCCTTTTGAGATTTTACTTCTTTTAAACACAGATGTTATGAAAGCAACCTCTCTTGGCTATATGTCTGTAAATCTGACCCATTGTGTTTCATTGCAAACTAATGAACACAAGAGATTTGTTCCAAAACATAATTTCAAAGAATATATGTATGAATTTCATCTCCTAATATTTGTAGAGAATTGTAGATTTTCACTCTTGAAAACTAGTTTTTCTGTTTTGGGGGGCTTAAAGAAGATATTCCAGAGCAGATTTCAATTCAAGTTTGTTAACTTCTTGATTTGGAACAAAGTTTGCCCTTTAATTATTGTCTACATTTGTTCTTCAAACACCTCTGAAAAATCAAGCTGTGGCTTAGTGATTTTGCCCACTGGTGATTGCTGTTGTCTGAACTGAAGTCTGTTGCTGTTCATGGATATAGACAGACACCATGCAGAGTATAGACAGAGCCCACGACTGGCAAAAAGATGGCTTTCTTCAGTGACCAGTATTGTAGTATAAAAGCCCTTGCTGCTATACATATTTAAGTCACCTTCAATGGCTGTATTCACACAGGAGCAAATAATGTGACATTTTTTACACATTTTAAAGCAGATATTATTATATAATATGCGTCTTCATAGTTAGTATAGTCATTGAAATATTACAGAATCCCTCTAGTTAACAGCAGCCATGAGAAGATCACATCTGTCGTAAAGTGTTCTCCCATCCATTATTTTCTATTTTCTATTGAACATCTCCATTGTAATGCTGCGTTTAGTGTGTGCTTTCCTGAGGAAAAAGTGATTGAGCATCATTTTATTAAACATTCTATTTTTTTTTTACAAACTTCCATAAAACATACACCATGCAATAGGGGAAGTTGGTAATTAATCTGGGTAACTTTAAACTCTTTCTAATATTATTTGTTCTACTTTGGCAACTGTTGTCTAATTTTAAGCTTCCGGGTCTGATCTTGGGGCAATGTACCTGTGAAGTGATCTCACCAGGATCAGTACTAGTAGTTTGTCAGGGCCACGTGCACCTGATGTGAAGGAGAATGACCAGTTCCAGAAACATAATAATTCGACTCTTAATCCAAAGGCCAAAAACCCAGAAAAGAGGTTAATATTATTATATTATACATAAAGTGGGCCATCGATAAATTATGGAAGTAGATTTTAAATTTTTTAAAAAGATTTTAAAACAACCAATCAATTGACAGCACGTTAGCATTTCTTGTGTTAAACAAGAACCAGAAAATGTCATTTTTAACACCCACCAATCTAATTTTCTGAGATAAAATAAACAGGATGACATATTATGTTTAAACTTAACTTCTTTTACTTTTATAAATCTGATTATTGTGGGTGTGCATAAATCCAGCAATAGATATCATCTGCATAAACATCATTTCTCGCTCTATATGTCTATGGATTTCAAACCTAAATCTTTCTTCTTTCTTTACTCCAAGCTAGCTTTCTATCCCATCTCAGTATGATAAAATAAATTCTTACATATATAAATCATCTCAATGTTTAAAAAAAAAATATAGTAACTTCTTTTACATAGTTTAAGTGACTTGTTTGGCAAGTCATAGCGTGTTGCAATGGTAAGTCTGCAGATAACTTTTTTGTTTCTGAGGTACAGAAATTTACTTTCCACAGTGTATTTAGCTTATAAATCTTAGTGTGTCGTGGCAGTGCACCTTTAAACACTCAAACACACACAAACTCACTCTCACACCAGTTCATTCAATTTAGGGATGCCTTGAATAGTGCTTCACTGCTTCACTAGTAGCCTACAGCAGTATTTCTAGTCAAATATAATCTATAAATTGTATATTATCTATAATGTGTATATATGTGTATTTGAACAAGCTATGTGTTTCACACAGCTTCATCTTTTTAAATGCTTCTCTCTGCAAAACAACAACAAATGCACATTCAGGTAACTGATCACCAGGAATTTTGTGCGGTTGTCATCACAAAAAAACCCAAAAGAAAAACCTTGAGCAGTCATAAATAGGGATGGGTATCGAAGATTTTAATGGTACTACTTCTCTTAATGATACTGCGTATCGATGTGGTACTTTAGCAGTGCTCTTATCATTTTTTTGTTATTTTTTAAGAGAAAAAGCGGTGTTTAATTCAGAATGTTATTGATTAAGACTATTTTAAATCAAGTTTTAACATGCAGTCTGCTGAGGTATATGATGAAGTATATGATATGAGTATATATGGTGACTTCATCACATCTATAAGCATATATGTGTGAGACATACATGGACATACACTATATATGTTGTTTACATATTTTGTCATATATCAGATTTATGTATGGGATTGTTCCCTATGGAGAAATATATCATATACCTCATCAGACTGCATCCAGAAGACATTCAATAAGATTCTGAATTAAACACTTTCTTTTCATTTTCTTTTTTTCCGGAGGTGATGATGGAAGTAGCTAACAAGGTAGCCATCTTGCTTCCTTCTTATCTCTGTTGAGAGTTGCACATGCGCAGTACCAATCGAGCAGGATGTACGACTCGAGCAGTGACAGGGGCAACGGGAGATGAACCAGCTAGGCAGTCAAAAACTGTTCATTTCTCCACCTGTATGTGATGCACTTTCGCTAGATGTATCGAAAGATTGCTTGTGTTTCCGCCCTTACATGCTTAACAAAATACTTGTTGCACTTGTGGCAATGAGCACTGTCAGCGAAGTGTAAACCAGACTTTTGAGCGTTTAGTTCTCTCCGCCATTGGCGTTAAGAGAAGGTCTCTCTTCTGGATTGGGAACAGCGAAAATGCATCATAGACAAATGTCTTATTGCAATTGCAATTATTATTGCAATCTTATTGCAAATTAGAAACGGAGTTGGTGAGATAAAAGGTGCGTTTATGCAGCCTAAATAAATAGGAAATCTATTTCTTAATTTCTCCAGTATCAAGAGTGGAACTAGTAACGTTGGAGCTACACGCTTTAATACTTTAATACCAGGTTTCGGTACCCATCCCAAGACATAAACCATATTAGGGAATACATGGAAATTTAAAAATAAATAAAGAAATATATATAATATTATTTATATAAATAATTTTTTTTATAATTAATATAAATCTCTGGACAACTTCTCTGTATGCTCAGTTAACCCTTGCTTGAAGCAAAACAAAACAAGATGGCTGACAGCTGTACTGATGCGTTCAGACAACTATGATCTTTCGGTGCTTCTGCTAACTGCCCAGTTCTTCTATTAACCCTAAACAAGCTACTATTGCAGCAGCCCAGAACTTAAAATGCATTTTATCTATCTTATTTTTTCTGAGAAATTCTTCTCACAAATTGGTGTTTAGAACAGCAAATGGAATATTGTATAACATCTTTTGTAAGATTTTGCTCACATTTTATAGACTATTCTCAATAGGAATTAGTGCTTGACTGAAAACACACATTCTCTTGCTAGGGTGTAGAATTCAGTTCTTATGGAAGATGTAAGTAGTATAGTAAATGTATTTGTATTTTGAAGAATTTTTACATCATGAAACACTTGAATTGAAAACAGTGGTGCATCTGTGGCAGCAACACTGCCGTCGCCTTACTCATCCTCTCAGCTCTGACTACCATTTCCCAGCTGGCATGAACACATCTTTAGAGAGAAACCCTTTGGCAGAGACTCCAGTTGGGGAGGAGAAGGGACCCTGAACATGCCAGGTTAGCACAAGTAATACAAAGACCCTTATTATTTCAGCAAGCAATCGTGATATTAGAATAACTCAGGCGTGATAAACTATGACTGTGTGACTTTTCCCATTTGTGTGTTCACTTCCATTTTCCTCCTCATGTTTCTATTTTTCCAAATATGATTAATTGCATAGAAGGACTGGAGATGAGAGGTCGTCTCTTCTGCCTACAATATTTGTTGTGGTTGAACTCGTGTTTGTCTTGTTTTCTTTTTTTTCACATTGGATGATGGTCATTAAATACACGCATACAGACCCCACACACATACATACAAAGATTAGGAACAGAACAATATAGAGGTGACTGAGGTTTTCTGCACTGGGCGGCATGCAAAGGTTCCCAGCGAGCGTTCACACAGACAATATACAGCAGAAGTTGGTTGGTTCGTTGGTTTTGCTGAAGGCCTCGCAATGTTTGGCCCGACAGAGTACGTTTTGAGTACCGAACCGCAGATCCCACAATGCACTGCAGGAGCAACAGCAGGGAGAACACTGACCTGAGAAGTTTCCATGACAACTGACAGTCTGAGAGAGAGGTTTTTGGGGGTTGGGTTGCAGGTCTGGACGTGAAAGTGAAAAGTAAAAAAAAGGCGAGTGACTTTGTGACACAACCAAGTGTGTTATTTTTGGTTCCTCTGTCACATGAGTGCTGATTTTTTTTTTCTTTCTTTATGACACATTTTCAAGTGTGCTTTCCTGTGCGCTGTACACATGTGACAGAGTGAAGACACATGCTGATACACACTGATGTGTAAGGAGCTCAGCGGGGCTTTTTGCAGTCTCCCAATAAACGTCCATCTTGGAGGATCAGAAGAACCACATAGAAACCCAACCCCACAGGTGACGAAGTCAAGTCCAGTTCTGCTGCAATGTGTGACTGGTCTGCTTTTCAGTGCCTCTGCTGCCCTGCAGTGCTTTCAGATCAGATTCCAGCTGGCTAATACAGGCAGTGTATCACTCCGATCCACTGACTGACTGATTGAAGACATGATGTCTCACTATTGGTTGGATGAGAAGATCTGGGTGGTACCAAACTCTTGTGTTAGTAGCAGTGTACAATATTGGAATATGTTTTGTGGTACATTTAAGTCAGACTTGAGCGTGGTAAGTTTCTATTCCACCAACTTTTAAAATGACACAAGATTGTGCTCTTTACTTTCTTAGCTCTTACTCTATTGCTTTTATAAGTATTGATAGAGTCATAAAATTGACAGGGGGCTTGATGAAGGTAACAAAACATAACAAATTTAACAAAACATAAAATAATATCACAAAGAATTTAAAAAAAAAGTTTTTAAATTTTAAAAAATATAAATGAATCTCACTGTAGCCAGTGTTCCAGCTGATATTACTACATAAAAAAGGCTATCATGAAAATATGTGTTCACAGTTGTAATAAAAAATATGCCAAAAAAACCCACAACATTTTAGAATCATTAAGGCGATACTGATAACCTGTAACATAAAACCCAGGCAAATAACAAAACTAAATTAGAAAAAATGAAAAGAGAACACAAGAAATGAAACCACCTACAACAACATGAGAAACAGCTGACAGCCAAATGTTGTGAAGCAGTTGGAGAAACCCCATCACCACAAGCACTGCAGGTAAATGTCTTAATGGCTTTGTAATGGCTGAAAAACAATCCGACCACATACGGCTTCACTCCAAATATCAATCGATTATTTTTCCTTAAAAAAACAGAAGGCTCCTCTTATTCTCGTAACCGGAATCCTGTGTGTTGCTCCAGGACTCTCTCTTCTTTGTTATTGTTTACGTCGTCTAGCTAAGATGTGTTTCCCAGGGTCTTTATGGCCTCTGTTAAGTAATGATGAACAGTGTAAGGTCTTTGATATAAAGTTCCATGCATTCCAAATTCCTACATATTTTTTAATCCACTATACTCTTTTTTAAAGACATGGCAAGTTGAGGATCATTGGGTGGGGGCTAGAAAGAAAGAAGAAACAGCATTCAAGAAATGCAGAGAGGTGAGGAAGAGGAGGGGCAACAGTTCCAATCTGGAATGTAGATAGAAACAGAGCAAACCGTGGGAAGAAACGCATGCTGACACACTTGTTCTCTGTGTGTCAGCTACATTTGTTATCGTCTTATTTATTCAACGTGACATTTCCATTAATTTCCTTGCCGACAGGTAACAAGAGGTCTTTAGTACCAGAAAAACCTGCAGTACTTCAATGAGTTTTATTCCATTTTCCCCACTCTTTTTTTTTTTTACTTTGAGAAAAGATAGACAAGAGGAGAGAGGCTGATTTGTTGCTGTTACTCCTAGTTTGAGCACAGGACTGTGAAACCAAGGATCCTAGCATGCCACCATGCCTGTGGTAAAGCTACCATTTCCAGTACGCTGTTAGCAGGAAAAAGCAGCTCTCATATAAACGGTAAAGTTGTCAGCATATAGGAGTAGAATTGCACCACCCTTATATTTCCTTGCATTGAAGCTGCAGTGTTGAACCCCACAAGGGCTGAGGTGGTACATGGCTTCCATTGGTTCTACCTGTCTTCAACAGCTGTGTAGATCTCCAGTGATGTAGAGTACCCTCTACTGGCAGGGAGAAAGAGCAGCAAAAACAAAAAAAGTTTCTTTGAATTTTGCAGTCATTTTTGGCTGCCAGTTGCTCTTTTGTAATGAAGGGGCGGAGAGGTGTCTGACTGCGACAGGTTGGTTATAGGGCTCCGCGGTTGTTTGGTGGAGTCTAATTCTTTGGCTGGGGACGCTGGATGGAGGTTAGTCCTTCTGAAGATGGATGTTGGCTTGGAATGATCTGTGAAAAAATAAAAAAGGTAATTTAGTCAAAACTATTGAACACAACCCTTTTGATATGGCCTCTATATGTTTAATATGTTCATAAAGGTTTTTTTTAGATCTCAGTATCAAAAATAAAGGCTTTGCATGAAAAGTTTATTCATTTGTCACACCACCAAAATGGCCACCTGTAACTGTAGTAGAATAGTAATAGAATAGAATAGGCAGTACAGGGGAGATTACACAAAGACAAAATCAATGATCTCATCTCAGTGCTGTGAGTCTAATTTTGCCCAGTAGTCTCATGGTTTAAAGCTGCTTGTAAGTTATACGTTGTCAAATAATTTAGTTTAGGGTCCTTTTTTTTTGAATGACGAAGACACACAGAGAGCCTCTCTACTCAAATGAAGGTGATTGCTATATAGAGACGTAATGATGTAAAAATTAAGTTGGCCACTAGATGGTGGATAAGCCTAGGAAATGTATATGAAGGATCTCAATAATCCAGTTACAGGGAGACGGACTATGAAAGACTATGACACACAAACATATAGTAGATGTTTAGATTTTAACTTTGTAAAACAGAATTTGAATGGGAAAGTTTTACAGTGTGGTTTTCGATCTCGAGGGGATCAGTTAGGCAAAGTTAAAAGTTACTTACTGTCTGGCCTGCCAGAGAGAGCAGCATGTTCTCTCTGTGTGCCAGTGTGTGCTCAGGTGTGAGACATGAAGTATTCGGAGGATTCCAGTCCTTGTTGGCTGCAAGGGGAAGCAGCAGCATTTTAAACTAGATGTTTTTCTTAATAGAAACATCCACCCTCTGACACATAGTTGGACATTATTGGACCAGACATAAACTCCACTGTTTCCCAATGTGCCTACTGGATATGTTGTTAATCACGGAGTGCTGCATAAAGTTATATGGATATATTTACTATTATTTTGGTGGACTATTTGCAAATTGTCCAACATGAAATGAAGTGCAACTTGCCACGGTTCCCCACTTTATTTACTGTACACATTTTCTATTATTATTTGTGGGTAACTTCTTGGTGAAAAATTTGAAGATGCTTTCCTTAACATGTTAATGAGGGTCACAAGAACACCATAAGTTTTGGTTTCTGGTTATGCTGTGTTCATATCATATCTGAGTTATGGTAATACCAGTTTCTGTTGTTAATAGTGCTCATGTAAAGGTCCAAGTCGTAATTACAAAAATAGATTTTTCTGAAAACTCTGATAAATCTGACTTGAAGTGTAATGATACAGAAGTGACTAAGTGCCCTAAGAGTAATTGCTTTGTGATGCCTCATGTCAGCTGAAGCCTGTTGTTCAAGGCAATTAAACCCAAATTTAATTGTTTAAACAAATTGTTAACCCTCAAACAACCAACAGAATACACATGTTGGGTGCTGATGATTCCTGAATGTCTCTTTCACTTTTTAGAGAATTAACTTAGCCCAGCCCTTTTGTTTAGCCTGTTGTTTCCTATAACCCTGAATATAATCCTGGCCAGAAGCTCACTCTGGTCAGAGAGCTTTGTTCTGTCTCCACTGCGCAGTGAATAAAACTCATCTGAACCAGCCACAGAATCGGACCTGAAAGAATACTTTTTCTTCCACAGCAGGATTAATGGCAATTTAATTACTCACCAGTATGCTCAGCTCTCCTCACTGTTCTCTCTCCTTCCTCTCTCTCTTTTAGTAAAACAAAAGCTGCGGGAACTTCACAGGTTTTTCTGGTACGAGGCCTCATGACTTCGTCATGACATTTACATAGTCCTGCAAATACATGGATACATTCAGTCAGCTTATATGATATTCTTTTTAAATTCCATGTTAGATAAGACAGCATGTCAACACTTCCTCAATCAAAGCAGTGTTGTTGCTGTACCTCAAAACCACAGCAGGCAGGGTATTTTCATACTCATGAGAGGATTCCCCATTGAAAGAAGTAATTTGAGAAAAGTCTTTAAAAATGTCTTAATAAGCAAAATGCAAGTCCAGCTGCAAATCATTCACATCCATCAATGTGGTCCATTTAATTAACATGGTACAACATGGAACATTTTCAAAGCTGTATCAGATGCTTACATAGCTGAGTCCAAGTCCTTTCAATGGACAGGCCCAATAATAAAATATTAAACATATGTGGTTATGCAAGGCCTGTCTGTCGCTGTCTTATTTATTTTTCACCGTTCTGGGATTTTAAAACGTCAAAATGTGAGACTTGTTTTTGGTTTCATTTCTTTAGGAAGTCCAGTCTTAAGTAAATCAAATCTCAAAGCAGTCAATTCTAAGTCAACGCTAAGTCGATTTGCTACAGTAATAAATGCAAAAGGTGCTTCCACAAAGTATTAGTTGGGTGGGGTGTGCAGACTTATGCAATCACTGTGGGGGTTTTTTAATTTAAAATTTTACTAATAATTAGCTTAATTAATTAACTTAATTAATAATTAATTAGTTTTTTTCTCTGTTTGAAGATCACATTAAAGATGCAACAAGTCTGAAATTTACATTGTTTTTATTTCTGTCTTTACATTTCAAAATCCTGCAATTTCATAAGTGTGTGTAGACTTTTTATATCCACTGTATGTGGAGTTCATAAATAATGGACACAGTCTTAGGCTCAGGTAAAAACAAGACAAGAAATTAAATTGAGTTGAATTGCAAACTGCTCTTTTCAAACAGCTTGGGTTGAATCTGTTTTGAATGTAAGAACTTCAGCTACAACCTTTCCCATAAAATGAAGCCCCAGTTGATAATAAATCTACGGTGGCCCTGAAGGTTAAAACACAACGACATTTGAGAAAACACCACCATTCACAAAACACGACATTTCACAAAACACAACAACATTTCACAAAACACGACATTATAAATAAAATAAATCAAATTAAATAAATCAAAAAACAGGACCATATAAATCACTTTACAGTTTCCTATTCTGTTTTCAGTGCTGCTTCTTTTATGAAGGATCTGTCTTCTGCAGGTCTGACTTTGCACATGACTTATTGAGATCTTAGCATGTATACACACAAACTATATTCTTTATAGTCATTGTATTCTGCGAGGTCTTCAGGTGTGCATGGCTGTTTTAGCAGTGGGCAGTATAGTAAGTGGTCCCGGTTAAGCAATCGGTTAAGGCATTTCCAGTCCACCCACCTCAAATCCGCGCTGGGAGGTAAAGTTTCTGATAGTGTACGGACTATGGGAGACGTGCTAGGTGGGAGATTGGAAAGCCTTTTCGTTCCAACTCTTAACTGTGTTTACTGTGGGTTACATAGGAGAAAGGAATGAAAAAAAATATTTACCTTAATCTTAGCACCTCAGAACAAAGAGGTGAACTTCTTGCCAAAGCCGGAGATAGCTGGAGAAAAGTGGACAAGAAAAATAAGTTAAATAGATGTGAACTGAGGGACTTAGTAGTAAAACATACAATACATTATAGGATGAAGGCATGTCATTTGTTCAGTTTGGTTGATGTGTAAGTAGAAAGCACTCTAATGAATTACTATTAATACAGTAACTTTGTAATGTACATGGTTACAACATGGATGTGACAGTCGTTTTGTGTTTTTGCATCTCTTTGTAGTCATTTGGTGTCTCTTTATAGTTGTTTTGTATCTCTCTGCAGTAATTTTGCATCTCTTTATAGTTTTTGCATCTCTTTGTAGTTTTTGCATCTCTTTGTAGTTGTTTTGCATCTCTTTGTAGTTATTTTGTAATTTTGGTTATTATTTGGTAAATTTGGTTTTGGTTATTATTCTGTGCAAGTAATAAAGTCAAGTAACATATTTAGTGTGAAAAGTGCTTTTCTCCAACAATTATTAGACTATTAATATGGTGATGATTAACAGTAATAGTTGATATGTTTTCAACATAACTGATGTCTTTCATTATACCATGGCCAAATCACATGTTTAAAATGTGCTGTTATTAAGTGACTTGTTTGTTGTACCTTCTCCCAGTTTGCCGGCCTGCTCAGCGGCTCCTCCAGGCAGGATCTTGGACAACATGCTGTCTCCCTCCATGCCAGGCTGACCTGCTGCTGCACTGCCAATGCCTCCTGGCCTAGGAACTGCTTTGGAGCCTGGACAGAAAAAAAGAGAGAGGAAGAGAGCATGACAGGATAGAGGAGAGAGAAAGAGGAGAGGTAAGGAAAAGGCAGAGAATGATCCAGAGGTCAAGAGGAATCACTATCTGTACAGGTTTAATAGTAGGTGGATAGTAGGCGGACTGCCTACATACTCAACAAATTAATTACTTACTGAATTACTTAATACTAAATTAACTGACTAAATCACTATGTAGTGACTTGGCACACTCTTGCTGATCTGCTGCCATGAAGTGAAAACCTTCCTGTGTGTTTTCCACTGTGGGATTATCTGTGTGTGTGTGTGTGTGTGATGATTATACTGTACCTATGCCTGTGAGTGGGGGCTGGGCAGCTTTTGTGGCCATGACAGGCACTGCCTTTGCTCCAATAGCTGTTACCGGAGGTGTGTCGATCTTGGCCTGCAGCGAAAGGGAGGGAGGGGGGGGTTTATGAGAAGATGACCGTGCAGGAGTGACCGTGGAGGGAAAGCACAAAGCTCATAATTTAGTAACAGTTTGTAAGTATATACCTTTTCACAGTACAACAAACTTAAAACAGTGGGGGATAAATAGCTCTTAAATATTCACAATGCTGGTGAAAGACAGGAATGAGAGGAAAATGGGATTAATCTCCATTTAATTCAATTCAATTCAGTTTTATTTTTAGAGCGCCAAATCATAACAAAGTTATATTTTCAAATAGAGCTAGACCGTACTCTTTATATTTACAGAGACCCAACATTTCCCACCATGAGAAAGCACTAGGCGACAGTGGAAAGGAAAAACTCCCTTTTAACAGGCAGAAACCTCGAGCAGAACCAGGCTCTGGGTGGGCGGTCATCTGTCTCGACCAGTTGGGTTGAGAAAGAAAGAGAGAGAGAGCAAGAGGAAAGAGAACATACATACAGTACAGAGATGTAAAGTAATAGTAGTGGTAATGGTATTGATGTTAATATTATTATTAATTTTTAAAAAAAAGCAATATAATAATAGTAATAGTAGTTTTATTTGATTTACTCAAAAAAAACCTTAATGAGAGAGTGAGACAGAGAGAAAGAGAAAAGAGGGAAAAAAGATAGATGGTGAGCCTGACAGAGGTTTACAGAGAAAGCTGCTCCCCTATTCTTTTCTGTTGTGACAGCTTACTGAATAACATGAATGATGACTGACTAAATGATGAGTTTCAAATGTCAATCTGAGGATTCCTGTTGAAGAAGGATAGTTTGGAGATTGATTAAAAATTTTATGATTGAAGAAAAACTAGTTGATCAAGTTTGCTATATTTCTTGTCAAGGCAAAAATTATTTAGAATAAGAATATAATAACTTTTGGGATACACCTCCTATCAGGAACAAAATATTTAATCACTGTAATTATTCTGTCTTGACAGCTCTCAGCCAGTTAGTTAAAATTGTTCAATAAACAATTGCTCTACACACTTGAAATGAGAACTATCACTCAACTATCACTGATCATACAGAAACAGAGTTAACTGATTTGGCAAATAAATACAACGATTTATGCACACATGCCTCCCAGAAAATCTGAGGAAAGCTGAAAAATGTAAATGTAAGCTCAAAACCTATGAGCTTTTCAGCCTGGCATTTGCTGATATATTTTCTATTGTTATTAATTGTTCTTTTATTTTGGTGGAAATGTGTCCCTGACTTAAGATCGTTTTTGATGGGTGGTATTGAATGGTATTACTGTTTTTTTTAAACCTATTTTACTTTACTTTATTCCTTTATCTTCATACTGGGAAATTGAATATATTAATTCAACTTTTGAGAATTAGTTCAGATTTTTTTTATCTACTGTTCCCGAGGTCAAGGGTGAATTTTCATGCACAAATTCTTGTATTATTCAGATTTTTTTGTGTTGACTTCTGCTGTTGTTGTTAGTCCAGTTTGATTTAAGTACTTTAAATTGCACTAACTTGAATGAATGTGAATGTTTTTCAGGAATAACCCTTTGAGATGTACCATCTCGTTTTCAGCGGGTTGCACCTTTGTCTTCACGCCCAGTAAACATTTACAAATGCTGTCACTGTAAATGTCCCACATTTTCCTGCATCATTGCCTCACCTCGTCTCTTTGTCTGAGTGGACTGGTTTGGACATTTTGATATCTGCTGAGTCATTGTGAGTTTGAAAGCTCTTGTGTTGCTGTTTTTCTTTCCAGCTCTGCCCTCAACATTTACAACTACAGTGGCTGCTGTTGCACTTAGATGCAGACCAGACTTTTTCTAATATCCATCACTATAACAGGTGGCACTATCTGAACACAGGTAGCCAAGGGTTTGCTCTATAGTGATCTCTATCATTTTATGTTCTTACTTTGTGTCCACTGTTTTCTGTAAAACTCTTTGTGTCACTCCTGTTTAAAAACACTCCATCAATAAACTTGACAGACTTGACAGACACTGGACTGATGCCAAATAATCACATATTATTCTGTATTTTTAGTTTAGTTTTCAGTTTAGCTGCATGAAAGCAGAGGTGATGCATTATAATGCACCCTGCAGCATACAGCATTTCTTTATTTACAACCACTTAATCAATGCTTTTAATTACACAATGGACCTAATGCAAGAATGTAAGTGAATGAGTTTGCAGACTGAATAATAATAATGAGAAATTCTATTTACTGTTTATGGCTTTCTCTCAGAGCTATTCCACAGTATAGCAATATACAATATATACAATATAGTATAAAGACAAATTCCTGCATAACTTGATGTTAGACCATATTAATTATTTCACTTTGCTTTCCCGCTGATAGTACAACAAAGCAGCAATATGAAAATCATGAACGCCTTTCAGTAGTGAAAGCAAATCATTAATAATTATGGGATATTCATAATCAACATGGTGACAGTGGCTTTGTGAACTTCATTCTCAACAGAATTAATTCAGGAAGACAATCATTAAACTATCTGAATTTTCATGTTAAACATCATAACCAGATTTTTAGATTCCAGTAGCAAATAGATTTACAAGGCTTACTGAGAAAATGCAGGGAGACATTTTGAGTGCCATTTTCTTGAGTGTCTAGTAGTCAGCTGCCTCTGTGTTAATCACAGTGTTAGATAAGGCCTGCCAACAGAGGAACAGCAAAATATAAATAAACTATCTGAACTGAGAGGAGATGAACCAGCTCTTATCTCTGGGAGCATGGAGGGACACAGGAGGATGAAGGGAAAGCAAGGGCTGAGAGTTAAGACTGACTGAAAACTAGGAAAAGGTGAAAGATGAGGAAAGAGGAAAGGAAGAGCTGGTGCAAAAATAAAGGTGAAAGAATATAAGATGAAGGACTGAAAAATGTAGTGAAAATATAAAATTATTAAAAGCAGGATGGATAGAGAGAGATAGATGATGTTTTGCCTGATCAAAATAGTTTGTTACATCATGACAAAATATTAAAAGACAGTTTTGTCATGATCATGAAAAACTTACTTTATGATCTCAGGAAACAAAGAAAATAAGCGTGTTTTTTTCACAATCACAAAGTAATATTTTCATGACAAAAAACTAAATTTAGAAAGTCCTTTCTGGGCCTCCATAGAGAGGAATGTGTGTGTGTGTGTGTGTGTGTGTGTGTGTGTGTGTGTGTGTGTGTGTGTGTGTGTGTGTGTGTGTGAGAAATATAACCATCATCTACGTTACATTAGTTCTGCAAGACAACATCACTAACAGAGGAGGTATATACAGTATATACCATGCTTCTCTGTCACATCAATCACAAACCATGGTGGAAAAAAATAAATTACTGTAAATCTGATCTAAATGCATTTTCACATATGCTACTGTACTATATTTTAACAGTGCTGAAAAGATATGTGTGTTTTTATTTTTGTTCAAACTTATAACAACCAAAAAAAATAACCATATCCTTTGTATCATTATCACACCATCTCTTTATCATATACACTGGAAACAACTCTAAATCTTGTTAACATTGTCATTTTCTATTTCTTTCTACTGCTAGTCTTCCCTCTCTGTACTCACCATGGTGGCTGGCGTGGTTCCTGCCGGACCTGTCTGCCTGGCCTGCCCCATGGGTCCACCTGCTGGTCCCATCTGCCCTGGCTTGGCCTGGCCCTGCCCCATGCCCATGCCTTGTCCCTGGACTGAGGGCTGCTGCTGAGGCCCGGTGGTCACTGCGGCACCAGGCTGCCCTGGCCTGGCCGCTGATGTCTGGGCTTGTTGTTGGAGCTGGGTCCTCTGTCCTGGAGCCCCCTCTGTCTGAGAAATTGGACCACTCTGCCTCACTGATCCTATAGGCCCACCAGCAGGGCCCTGAACCCGGGCAGAGTTGCTGCCAGACCTGGAGGAGCCTTGGTGGAGGAAGGAAAGGTGGAATTTCTTTTAATGAAAAGTTTGCACTCACTGAAGGAAAAGTAGATGTTGTTTAACTTATTTTCTATTAATGAATTGTTTTTCTCATTAACTTATTAACAAATCGTATAATTTATCTGCGGTCTTGGTGTTGTGTCTGCATGTCTTGTGTTTTATGTGTGCTAAATGTATTCCTGTTGTTTCATACCAAATCGCCCCACTGGGGGACAAATAAAGTAATTGATTGATTAATTGATTGATTGTTCAAAAATGGTCTCGTCTTAGCACAAGAACTAGAAAAAGGTAAAAGGAAAGACAAAAATTCAGCAGTCACCTTTTACAGCAGATACTATGAAACAAGATAGAATATCAGCAGTACTCTGAACCCTGCAGGCCGGTACATGGTGTCAAAATGCAGGGAATGATTGACAGTCCACAGTAATCATGTGTGACAAAAGGATTCAGTTGATACATCTGTGATCTTCGCATCATCTGTTCCTTGTCTTATGTGAACAGTTCCTAGTTAGAATATCTCGACTGATAAGCAGCAGACAGTGAGGTCTAACTTATCCAATCAGATTATTTCTGCTGCCAGAGTATGTCTGCCTCAGAGAAAGTTCTGCTTTTGTAAAACCTAAACTCCAATCTGCTGATTAAAGAACTGCAGTATTTATTTTACAGTAAGGGTTTATTCTTATTATAAGGCATTTCAGTTTTTATTTCATTGTGTACAATAGCAATTGACAGGTGAAGCAAGAATGCAAAAGAGGATGACATGCAACAAATGTAAAAGCGATTTAATGAGTACACTGCTAAGAACACAGCCACAGTGCTACCCTGGGAGGAAACATTTACAAAGTTAAGTTACACAACACATATATTTAACACTAACCTTATCAATCTGCTTTCAGGGCCTGTCACTCCAGTGAAACTGCTCTTGCTAATGTGGTGAATGATCTTTTGCTTACTATGGATTCCGATTCTACCTTGATGCTTCTATTACTGGATCTTTCAGCTTTTGACAGCATAGATCACCGTTCACTCCTAGACCGACTGGAAAATTAGTTTGCCGTCTCTGGCCTGGCTCTCAATTGTTTAAAGAAAGAAAACAGTGTGTTTCCTATCCTAACAATACTACATAAAAAATTTCTGATGTGAAATATAGAGAACCTCAGGGTTCTGTACTGGGCCCTCTGCTCTTCTCTTTTTATATTTCACCTCTTGGCCAAATTATACGCAATCATGGAATTCATTTCCACTACAACGATGATGATACTCAGCTGTATGTGCTTGTAAAGGTGAATGATCATTTCCAAATGATTAAATTAGAGGCCAACTTGTCTGCTGTGAAAAACTGGATGTCACGTAATTTCCTGCTCCTAAATTCTGGTAAAACTGAGATGCTGGTCATTGGCCCTGCTCACCAGTAACTCTCAACAACTGTGTGATGTCTCAAAGTTTGACAGCCAATGGTGTTACATTACCCTCTCTTTTGATAAGCACATTAAAGAAATCACCATGCAGCAGAAAAGAAGGAGGGCAGAGCTCCATGCCCATAGAGGTGACAGTCAGCACTCAGTTAACAACTGTACAAACAATGCATGTCATTATGGGTTATGGTTAGCATAGCATTGTTGTATCTTTGCATAGGTAAAAACTGACGGATTCACCACCCAGTGAGCATGCTAAGTGACCCAAATCAGACATACCCCCATTATTGCATAACCAAGTCTAGCATGCTGGGTCTAGCTAAAATACTAAATGCTAATATGTTCATAGTGGATCCTCCAAAAGTGACGTCTACATTTGCTTTTACTTTTACCTTCAGTGAGGTGTGCACAGTCTTTCTGCTGTTTGTGACAATCCTTGTCATAGCTGTGACTGCCGAGTGCTCATTCAGCTCAAAACTTTTTGAATTTGAGGAGCGCAGTGGGAGAAGAGAGATTGAGTGGACTGGTTCTATTATGCATTGAGTATGAATGAGCAGAGAAGTTGAACTTAGAGCAGATTGTGGAGCATATTTTTCTTCAGTAAAATGTCTCTAAAGTAACAGTACTTTTACGTTAGTAAAATATTCTAGTTTCTATCTATCCCTGGAAATATGCCTGTTACGCACGTCACAGACATATAATTCATTTTAAATGGAGACATTTTGGCACCACTCCTTCATCATTCTGGACAGGCACTGGACTGTATGTTATGCTATTATATTTGACACCTGACATAGAATGCTATACTATGTCAGGTGTAAAGTGCCCTGTATGTACCTGGTGGTTGGCCCTGCATGTCCACTGGCTGCTGGGACTTGCTGCGTGAGGAACGTTGTTGGTCTCCCTGTCTGGAGGAGCGCTGGCCGTGGTGGTGCCCAGACGGATCCCGGGAGTAGTCGGAAGAGTGGTACCCTCCGGACCTTAACTCGCCACGCCTTCCTGAAGATGAGGAACGTCCTGAAGGGTCGTGGCGCATTGACGGGTCTTTGGGGTGCCCCTTAGATGACCTTGAGGACCTCTGCTCATCTGAATGACGTGACGATGATGAATGTCGGCTAGTGCTGCCATGGTGCCGGTGGTCACGGGATGAAGAGTGTCGCCCCCCGTGGCCATACTCATCCTGGGGCCACAGGTCCTCCTCAGGAGGCTCATCGTAATCATGGTATGAGTGTTTGACAGCATGTCGGCTCCTCCCAGACGAGTGGCTGCTGCCGTAGTGTCGAGAACTGGAGCGTGGCTTCTCAAACCAGTCAGTTTCTTCTTGGCCCAGATGGTAAGCTTTGGAAACCGAGAGCAGATCACAGTCAATCTCCATGTCGTTTGGAGACAGCGGCATGCAGGCTGAGTGAAGGAAGGAGGCAGGAAGAAGAAGACCAACCACATGCAAAAGAAAAGAATAGGAAGGAGAAGACACAGAAAGAAAGGCAGAAAATAAAAGTAAAAGTTTTCCATTCATGCAGAATACACTTCATGTCGCCCTTACAAATTACAAGACAATATAAACAGGATAAAACAAACACTCCAAAACTGTCCGCTTTGGCAGCTATTTTTGTGCTCAAATGTTTCAGCTTCAAATTTAAAGCCAATTACATTGAGGTAAATGTATACTGCACAAACATACTTTAATGCTCTTGCAAAGAGCATTTAAATCTTCTTTCTTTTGCATATTCTTGATGCTGAGTATGGGTAAATTGTTCCAGTGAGACAATAATACTGACCCTCTTTGAAAGATAAGGATTAAATATAGAACTGATTATAAGGGACTGTTTTGCAGTGCAGACAAATAATTGATCATTTAAAACACATGTAAACAAAACATCAATGCCAAAGACATAATTAAAGATAAAACCCTGTAAAGAAAAAAAACAATGCATCTGTGTCGTGCAAAGAAGACCTTTCAGTGAATCAGAGTGTAGCGAACGAAGAAAACGACCACGCCGAAGAACCATGCGAGTTTTGGACAGACAGATGACTGGACGAACAGGCGGAAGGACGGACAAGGCAGGCAGACAGACAGCAGTCCACTGATAAGAGAGCTCCAAGTGACTCTCAGGAAGAAGAAAACATCAGCATGCAACGGCTATCTCTTGCTCTCTTTTTCTTTCTCTTTCTCTTTGCTAAGACTAGCCTCTGGTTGGGTGGGGGACGTTTAGATAAACGGTGGGGGCAGTAGTAGGTAGTGTGACTGTGTGGGCATTCAGCTCCCACAATTACCTTCGCTGTCTGACACAGCGCAATGATAATCGTCTATAATGTATGTATCATCCGATTTGTAGACATGCGTCCGGGGAAGGTCCCGTATGTGGTCTTGTACATCTGGCAGCGAGTGGCTGGAACCATAATGGCCATAATAGTAATGATATCTACTGCTGCAACTGTCGTACGGGTCAGGACCTAAGCTTGATAATCGCCCAGAACCCATGAACCTCCCAAGGGGACTGAGTGGGCTCTCCTCTTCAGAGCACTGCCGGGTTGGGTGGCGCCCCAGGCTGTAGCCAGATCTGTAGGAGCGGTTGTCCCTTTCATAGGATCGGCTGCGATACCCAGGGTAGTCCCTGGCTGAGATCTTGTCCATGCCGTAGCCGGTGGAACGGGACCGGCCGGTGGAGGTGTAGTAAATCCGATCGTCCTCCTCCACCATTGAACCATAGTATCGACTACCATGGGTGGTGCCACTGCCGGCCTCGTAAGCATTCCTCTTGAAGCCATAATCCTCTATCAGCTGGCGCCCTCGAATGTGAGAGGAGGGGTAAGCCCCACCTGTTGCTGAGGAATAGGAGGCCAGGTCTGCCTCCACATCCCGAGCCTCCTCAATGGGGGAAAACTTGGAAATTTTTTGCTCCATACTCCCCAGTTTCCTGTGCTTGCTGCGTTTCGAGGACATTACAGCAGGAGCCAGAAGGCTTCTGGAGGACGACAAAGGTTTCTGTACCCCGGAGCGGATGCTGCCATGTTTGTAGTCGTAGTCATAGTAATAGGGGGATCCCCCACCCATGCTAGCGCTCACGCTGCTGCTGCTGCCCCCTAGAGGTCCGTGCCTGTAGCTGCTCTTACCCCTGCCATGGTGGTCGTACAGCTCTTCCTGCATCGCTGCTTCCTCTTCAGGTGCCCTGCCGTACGAGGAGCTGCCAGTTCCCCCACGCGTTGTGCTGCTGTGGCCATGGATGTCACCCGGGTAGCGCCCACTGCCGCCATGATGCATCATGTCCCCTGTCGTCGTGCCCAGCCCGTCTTTTGCCGTCAGCTCGCTTACGTCATCAATCATCATGTAGTTCCTTGGGATGTTTTGCTCTAGGCCAGGAGCCCCGTACATCCCATCTGCAGTGCTGTATGTGGAGGGACTTTCTACAGTGTGCCCATAGGCATTGGAAACTGTAGAAGTGTATTGTCCATAAGAACTGGCTGTGGTGGTGGTGTAGCCATAGGTATTAGCAGTGGTTGTGGTGTAGTGGCCATATGAATTAGCTGAGGTTGATGTATACTGGCCATAAGTGCTTGGCAGCATGGTAGAGTACCCACCATAGCTGCTGGACACTGGTGCTGAGCCATAGGGCCCATAGGAGCTGGCCATGGTTGTTGATCCAGTGTACTGACCATAAGAGGGGGCTGCACTGGAATAGGTAGTGTCCTGGGCTGTGGTGGTGACCACCACTGTGGGGTTGCTAATCGTCTCGTAGTTGGTGGGCATCTTGTGCTCCAGATCGGCTAGGGAAGTCTGCCTTGGTCTTCCCGGGTGGACTGTCAAGATATCAGCTTGGGACTGCCCAAGATATGGGGTGGTCTGGCTGGGGTAGGAGGACACAGCGCTGGGATAGGGTGAGCTGTGGGTGGGGTATGGGGGCTGACCAGGCGGTGCAGGCCCGAATCCTGTATGCCCTGACTGGGGCTGAGGTTGAGGTGCAACTGGTAACCCCATGTCTGTCTGGGGGTATGGGGGCTGAGTTTGGGGATAGGTGTGGGAAGGGTAGGAGGTTTGAGACTGGTAAGAGACTGGTCCTGGAGGGGGGGCATGGCTCTGGAGGGGCGTTGGCTGTGGCAGTGCCTGGGACTGAGACACTGTTGGATAGGGAGGCTGGTTGAATGTTGAAGACTGGTACGGTAAACTTGATAGCTGAGTTGGTGCTGCCGGTTGGCTCTGGGGGTACTGACAGGAGAGGAAGGATGAGGTGGGTGGGTACTGGGCTGCTGTGTTGAGATCGCTGGTGAACTGGCTGAGAGGGGCGGTGCTTGGCCTTGTTGACAATAGCCCATTGGTCTCATGTGATGCAGCTGCAGCTGCTAAACGTAGGTTATTCAACTCACTATCAGACATATAGTCCCTAGTGTCCCCCATACACCTCAGGTAGGCAATATCCCTCCTCTCCCTCTCCTTGACCAGTGTCTCTTTCCTTTGGTGGATCCCCAGCTCTAGGTATCTCAGTTTAGCATCGATCTCTTTTTCTTCCTCCTCCAATTCAGCTTGCTGCTTTCTCAGCTTGGTCGACTCTTGCTCCACGGCCTTCAGCTCGTGGGTGAGGTCTTTAAGGAGGCTGGCTTTGGCAGCCAGACCAGACCTGGAGCTGGGCTTGAGGCTGGGCACGGAGGGCAAGTAGACCTGTTGGAGGGTGGGCGTCATCATGGGCAGGTGAGCTGATGTGGTAGTCTCATCCGGAGGAGGGCTGGGCAGGGTTCGCTTGACCTTACGGAGCAGTGAGCTTTGCTGTAGGGCTGCCAGCTGGAGAGAGAGAGAGAGAGGGAGGGAGGGATGGGAGAGCGGGAGAATATGGGGAGACAAAAATGCATAGAAAGAGATGGATTGGAGAGGTAAAACAGAAGAACGGGGAGTGTGGAGAGGGATCAATATGATACAACGATGAGCAAGTTAAATGGAGGGGGATCGGAAATGTAACATTTGTGGAAACCAAATGGACGGACATGGACATGGGAGGGTAAGAGACAAACACAGGATTAAAGAGAGTGAAGGATGAAGAGAGAAAAGTGGAAGAAGAATGGGGAAGACATAGAAGTAAAGGAGGTAAGTAGGGGTAAAGAGTGAGCAGGGGTAAAGAGGGATGTAGGGAACAGGTAAAGTGAAAGAGAAAATAAAATGAGAAAAGGAGAAAGGGGTAGAAATGAAAGGAGAGGTGGCAGAGGGAGATTCATGGAGAGGGATCACAGTGGAAGGAGAAAGTTGATGGAGGTGGGACAACAGATGAATAGAACAGGAGGAAGAGAAGGAAGGAAAACTCAAAAAGACAAAAAGGTCAAGGAAAGAACAAACAAAGAGAGGATGCAATGATATAATACAAGGGAGACAAAGTAGAAACATATAGACAGAGAGACAAGGACAACAGGAAACAAGAGTGGAGCTTATGTTAGAGGACATACAAAAACATTAAAATGAGTGGCAATCAATCAACTACATCGAATGCAAAGAACTAGAAACCATTTGGACACTTTTTGGTTTGTCGTTGCTTTAAGGATTCAATGAGGTTAACATGTCAAACACAACTATTTGCCGCATATTATGAAATAGTGAGTACATTTTAAAGGCTGTGTTCATTGCAGACCATCACTAAGATCTGAAGGTCTGAAAAAATGGGTCTTGATCTGCTCTAGTGCAGTTACTTGGTGGTAAGAATGTAATGGAGCAACAAAATAATTGTGATGTGTAGCATTTATATGAATAGAAAAGCTTTAAAGTTTGGAAATTAATCGCCTTGCAACTGTCATGGAATAATCTCCCTTCAGTTATGGATTGGGAGGTTGGCAGCATGAATTTATGGCCAATATATAGTAAATCTGGCAGGCATTTTATCTAGACCAGTTGCTGTGTTCAGTTATTTTATCACGGAAACATGCCCTTTTACTCTCTCTGATCATCTTTTGCACCATATTTCTCAGTTTCTTGTGAATATCCAAGTTAGCCTGATCTTTAGACTTTCTGAAAACTATACAGGCTTTGTTTCTCTCTAATAACGTGATGATTTTTTATGTCTAACCAGTGAATCGATCAGAACTTGTAATAGGGTAAAATGCAAGCTGAAATGCCAATTCTGACACACAGGGTGCTCTACCCCTCCTTTCCCTCACCTAAGGAAGATATGAAAAGAACATTCCTGTGATACAAAGAACACTGGGTGACATATATTCATTTTATTTTACTTCATTCATTTTCTATGCATATACATAGATATATGCATGTGTTCATTTAAATGTAACCTTCCTTGTCATAAGGGCAGCTGTATGCATAATTATTGTCTGTGTGTCTGTGTTGAGATGATAAATTACACTGTCTATCAGGTATTACTCTGTGGATGATATCAGGTTTTGGCACCCTCCAGTAGCTGAGAAGGCCAAGCTTTCAAACATGGGAGAATTAGACATGTGTGGTAAACATTAATTCTTTAGACAGAAAGTGTAACAAAGAAAAGAATTAGACAGGAGAGACTTAGTGGTGGGAGGTGTAAAGTTTCGCATCATTGGCATGGGACACCGCCCTCACTTGACAGAGAGTATAAAGGACAGAAAAGTCCCAAAGATCACCCTCTTGCTCTTGACTCTTTTCTTCCTTGTTCTCTTCTTTTGCTCTTTTCTATTGTCTTCTCCTCTGTCTCTTCTTTTGTTTCTTTTCCTTTCTTATTTTCTTTTCTCTTTCTACTCTACCGCCTTCTTGGCAGAGAGCTCTGGGGAGTGGTCCATGTGAGAATCTGTGCTAATCAGCTGCTTCTCCCCCTCCCTCTAGTGCAACCTACCCTGTACATTTGTCTGTGATTGGGGGTTGATGCTAGAGCATAAGAGCGATTAGGGATTGTCAGTTTAAATAGTTAATGTTTCAACCACTTGGTGGTTTCATTTGTTCCCACAAGTTAATCCATTTTGCCAAGATATCATTCACTGCTTTGTCTGGTACACAGTGGTCCTCATTCATTCATTAATTGCCTATTGCTGTATTCATTGCTTCAGTCATCATTGCATTTATTAATTCATTTGTATGTTCATTAGTTAATAGTTGTGTATGTAGTTAACAGTTCAATAAACCTTTCGTTGATAAATGGGTGGTTTGTGTGTATGAAGTATTATTTTTTCTATTTTCTATTTGTATTCTTGACTGGCTTTTTTACAGTACTTGCTTTTTTATTTGCTTTTATTTTATATATTTTTTACTATACTTATTTCTGCAATTTTCCAATATACCAAAGGAAATTCCCTGTATGTGAAAACCTACTTGGCAATAAACCCGATTCTGATTCAGAAGACCTCATGAAAGCTCAACTGTTAGGTACCAGGGTATTTACCTGGTTTTTGTTGTTTGATTTAAGGTTCTTTATGTTTTTGAAAGTCTTGTTTTATGTTCATTTTAAGTTTCTGCATTTTGGTCTTGGTTCTTGAGTTTATTCATTGTTCTGGTTGTTGTCCCGTATTAAGTTTATGGTCCGGTTTTATTTTGAAGGTCTTGTTCTTTGTTTCTTGTGGGTGGTTGGTCTCTCATCTCTTCTTTGATTAGGTTTCACCTGTGTCTGGTTACTCACCTGGTTTCAGTTCCCTTCGTTAGTCTGTTACTATTTAGATCTGTCTTTTCCCTGTGTGTCTTGTCGGAGCATTACCTTCTGTTGGGATGTTTCCTTGTGCCGTGCTCTTCGTGCCTTGTTACGTGTTTCACCGCTCAGTAAGTTGTTTTGTCACTTTGTTTTGGATCACCTTTTGTTTCATTACTTTTGTACTCCGGACCCCGGTGTTTACGGACTGTTCTACCTGCCATTGTCAGATCAATAAACCTTTTTGGATTTTTTCACTTCTACCACTGAGTATGTCTGCATTTGGGTTCCACATCTACAACCTCACAACCCCACTTTCCTAATAGATTTTTCACCAAACCTCCATAGAACCTAACATCAACAGTGGATTACACTTTGTATTTCACTTCCATTGCTACACAGAGGTCATTCAGTATTAATGCCGTTGGCAGGTTTTGATCCCACTGAACAACATAAAAGTGCATGCATTAGCCAATATAGCTACTGGCTAATGCATGAAAGAAAGTAAAATATCCAATCAGATTGCTGGGTGGGGAGATGCATAAATTCCATCAAAACTCCAAGCCACACTACCAAAATGTGTTAAATATCAGTGAGAGATGACAGATGATGACAGTTGGTTACTGTTAACACTTTCTTTGTGGTTTAAATTATAGACAAGGTATTACTAGGTCCAGCAAAATTAATCAGTTTTAAGCAGTAATTTGGAACTAGGCCTGTGATATGAAGCCCTCAAACCACTGAAGTACTATGGAAGCTGATTTAGCCTTTTTCTGCAGCTACAGTTAATCACAGTAGCTGTCCAGTAGACCACAACTACTGTAGCTGTAACTAAATAATTGTTTTTGGTTGGCACTGGACCTCATCTATTCATTGCTTTGTTTTTACTCAAAGAATGGCTTACAGTTGAAATACCTGCCCATGAGTGTGGTGTATAGTTCAAAAGATGTTTTTGGACTATACTTGCTTTTTAACTGAATTTTTAATGAGCCAAAATGAAATCTTATTTCATTAGCATTAAATTTGACCACTGTTTTTTACGGAAAACCGCAAATACAACAAAAATAGACTTTTGCTCTATGTAGCTGATAACATGCATCATGTTGCCTTTAATAAATTTGCTGTCATTTTATTTTGAGCAAACCTTATCCCTACTGTTAGCTATTTTATCTAGAATGTGCCCTGAATCTGCTATTATTGTTATGCTGCTATTATTGTTATTGATCCTATTATTTGTAGTACTATTAGTATATTGCTATTAGTATTATTTTTATTAATATTAACATTAATACCATTATCATTACTATTATTTTACACCTTTATGTGGAACAGCCGAGGCAGATGATCGTCCACCCAGAGCCTGAATCTGCTTGAGATTTCTGCCTGTTAAAAGGGAGTTTTTCCTTGCCACTTTTGCCTAGTGTTTGCTCGTAGTGGGAATTGTTCGATCTCTGTAAATAATATTATAAAGAGTACGGTCTAGACCTGCTCTATATGAAAAGTGCCCTGATACAACTTTATGATTTGGCGCTATATAAATAAAACTGAATTGAATTGGTTTTAATTGCTTCATTCTCTATAATTCTACATTTCTTTCAATGTGTTCTAATGCCTGTGTGTCAGCATGGTTTGAGTGACTTTACCTGGCTCTGGAGGGCTTGTTGTTGATAGAGGGACAGCCTCGCCTTGGTGTGCTCGTCTGTGGTGGGGCTGAGGGGCTTGGGGTCTGACATGGACCTTTGGGTGCTCTTGATGGGTCGGGGCACAGAGGGGTGTCGCTGGGGGGACTCAGCTGTGTAGGACTTCAGCTGAGGTGTGACATGGGCCTTGTTCAGCCTCTCACTGGACAGAGAAGTTTCCAGCAGACGGTGAGGGGACACCGGGGAGACAGGAGAGTAGAGGACTTGTGGGGATTTAGGGGCTGTCTGCTGCTGCCGGATGATACTGGAGATGGACTCGTTGTGGAGGTGGTTGTGAGGCTGGTAGTTGATGTCAAGCGGGTCTGGGCGTCGTCGCTCAAACTTGGCTGCGTTTGCTGTAATGTGCTGCTGCTGGCGCTGCTGGGTCAGAAGGTCAGCAGAACCGGATTGTTGCATTCCAGTACTTGTAGAGGAAGAATATGGACTGACTGTAGTTGGTACACTGAGCTGGGGAGCTACAACACCCTGTGACTGGGCTTCTGGGTCAGTCTGGCATGCTAGAGACTGTCCTTTTTGGGTCCGCTCAGGTCCAGAGATGTAGTGCACAATCTCTACTTTGTTTGGGTCTGATACTGTCACGTGGATTGCTGGGGAGACTCTTCCTAGGTGCTCCACTTCTGTCTGGCAGGATATTTCCCTGATGGTCTGGATGGCGATACTGGAGGATACCATCTTGGGAGTGTCGGTTTTGGTGTCAGTCGTGGCGGCAGTGCTGCTGCCAGTGGCACTGGACTCAGAGTGCCGGGTGAGACGTGAACGTCTTCGACGGACTGGCTGCTCCATCTCAGCCTTGTCCTCGTCATCATCTGTCTGGACTGAGCAGTCAACACTGCGACCACGCCTCCTGGTGCGATGACGCATCATGTACCTGGTGATGGAGAGAAGAGAAGAAGAAAACAGTAAGGAAAGAAACAATAATGCTATATATTACGGCATTCACATTATATTTAATTTTTTTTGTACATACCAATAAAATACTTTTTGGGTACCTGCCAATACCAATTTGTACAACAATAACCAACACTGTTAAATGTAACTATATTTTTTTAGATTATTGAATAATTGCGAGGTACAGTAATATTGTTAAATAATATATAATATAATAATATTGTCTGAAAACAAGGAGTGTAGGAAAAACAGGGTAACACTACTGAAATACTGAGGAACCTTCTTGGGTAGTTATGGTATTACCCCATAAATAAAATGTAACAAGTCTGAGTTTGAACATTTATTGGATGTAGTGTCACTCTCAGAAATGTGACATCTTTATTTTTGATATCTTGTTTTTTAATTACAAAAAGGTAGAAAGTGAATAGGAAGACTATCAAGGTAATCATTGCCTAATAAACACAGACATCATCCACCCACCTGACCACACACACACACACACACACACACACACACACACTCATCTACACCCACATCCACCTACACCCACTTAACACACGCATCTATGTATCTGTCCACTCACTCACTCACTCCACCCACCAACACACACACACACACACACACACATCTACCTCTCCTCCCCCTCTTCATCGTCTGTCTGCACACAGCTGTCCACAATCCTGCGGGGTGAGCCGTAAAACACCATGCCATCTCCGTCCAAGCTGTCCCTGCTCAGCCTGGTCATGGAGCTGTGTTTCCTCATGTTGTTCCTGGTCTCCATGTGCTCCTCCTGGCTCCTCAGACACATCTCTGATGAGGAGTTGGGGAGGGAACGGGAGCCCATCTGAGAGTCAATGTAGGGGTGCAGGGGCTGTCCGTTCACATCCAGCTGAAGAAAAAAGGATTGTTTTAAGGTTATTAGTTGTTGATAGTTTTACCCCCTCACCCATCATTGATTCAATTGAGATGGAAAAGCCTTTGCAATTGCACCTCATATAACAATCGTTGAGGTCCACCAAAGAACTGGCTGAGTGCAGACATATATGGAAACATTATGAGTTGTAGCTTGAGAAGTACATTTAGTTAGCAGTTACCCTGATCATTTTTAGAAATGATGACTCTAGTCTAGTATAGATTGTCATTCACGCCGACATTAACAACACCCAATTACAGCAATCAGAGGTCACGAAAATGAATGTTGAGTCGGTGTGTACATATGCAAAGACAACATCGGACTCTATAGTTTTCTCGGGGCCCTTGCCAAATCTGACCAGCGATGACATGTATAGCCACATGTCATCATTCAACAGCTGACTGTCGAGGTGGTGTCCAGCAAATTATGTGGGCTTTGTAGATAATTGGTGGACTTTCTGGAGAAGACCTGGTCTGACTAAAAGAGGCGGCATTGATCCCACTTTGGATGGGGGTGCTCTCATATCTAGAAATCTGTTTATTAGTGGCCCTACGCCATGACAGCTCAGAGTTGAGACCAGGAGGCAGAGCTGCAGTCCTACACACTTCTCTGCACTTCAGTTAGAGCAGTTACCCACCCAAAACCCCATAGTGACCGTGTCTGCCCCCCCCCCCACTTAAATTAATTAAATCAAAAGTAAACAGAAGAAGAGTTATACATAAAAACCTAATAAAAATTAAATCCAACCACTACAATAGTACAACAACATAGGATAATTAAATGTAGACTCTTAAACATCAGATCTCTGTCATCTAAAGCTGTACTAGTAAACGATCTAATATCAGATCATATTGATTTATTACTGAATAATACCTGGCTGTGTCATGAAGAATATGCCTAAATTAATCCACTCCCAAGGCACAGGCTGAGGAGGTGGAGTTGCAGCCATCTTTGACTCAAGCCTGTTAATCATCTTTAAACCAAAACTAAATTATAACTCATTTGAAAGCCTGGTTCTTAATATTTCACACCCAACCTGGAAATTAGGGTTAGGGTTAGGTACTATTTGCTATAGTGTAGGCCTACCGCTCTACATATAGTTTTTATCTGAATTTATTATTACCATTATTACCATTTTAGTCCTGGCAGGATATGTATATACATACATATATGTATATGTATATGTGTGTGTATACAGTATATGTGTGTCTATATATATATATATATATATGTGTGTGTGTGTGTGTATATCTCTCTGTCCCTCTGTCTCTCTCTATGTGTCTGGCAGGTCAGGACTTTCTCCAAGGTTAAGTCCACGCAGGGTCAGTCCAGGGGTCAGGCAGGCCAAAAATATATTAGTGAAAGCTTCTCGTAGCATGCTTCTTCACTTATAAGCCATCTGCCAGTGTTCCACTCTCCCCTCACCTGCATGCTCTGAACTGCAGCAGCTGCTTTCTGTCTCTTCTGCTCTACAAGCTGCTGCTGGAGCTGCTGCTGTAATGACTGGATCTGGTCTAGCTGGGACTTCTGCTGCGCCAGCTGCTCCCTCTGGAGAACAAGTTGTTTCTCGCGTTCTTGTTGCTGCTGCTGTAGAACCTAAAAAATGTTGGTGGAAAGGGGAACATAAAGAAGCAGAAATAGGCAAAAACAGAGAGAGAGAGAGAGAGAGAGAGAGAGCGAGAGAGAGAGAGAGAGAGAGAGGACAAGAGAGAAAAGTATGGAGAAGCATTGCACAAGAGAGAGGTAAGAGAGGACGGGTTGAGAGGCAAAGAGATGATCAAACAAGAAAAATAAATGACAGAAAAAAGACAAGATGAAAAAATGAGAAACAGAGAAACAGACATGGCTGTTGACTTTTGGCAAATGTGGTTATATAAAAGATGATCAAATTTCAAAAATGCAAACCGAATCACAAGACTCCTGAAACTGAATGTGACTTGGAGTTATTCTTCTGCTGATGGATTAGTTTTGAAAATGTTAATCAAACTTGTATATATTGTAAAAACCAAGAATGGAAGCGCAACATAAATCAAGTGCAGCATGTACTGGTAACTGCTGTTGCCAGTCATATAATGCTTATAAGAAAATATTTAATGCATCTGCGTTGTTGCATGAACGACAGGCCAGTGCAAATAAGGAGATAGGGTTTTTGCTTATACTGCAGGTTATGAGATGCATATTAAACATTCCATCTATAGTTCATTCTCATAAGGGAAGGCTTTCACACCTGTTTAACAGAGTTAACTTGAAAGACTTTCAACTGCTTGTTCTATCAAAAAAGAAGAAAATTGTCATGTTACCCCTTCAGTTCAAGCATCTTCACAAGGATTTAGGAGCTAAGAAAAGCAAAATTCAAATGTCTACTTGCTATTGATTATTGAATGTTTCATACATAATGGGATCCATTTTTCTTTTGCATATAAATCAGACCAACAAATGGAACATGAAACCACTTTACAAACAACATCATCCGTTTCTATCACACATACATACTACAGGTATGTTCATGCAAACTTCATATACAGACTATAGAACTATATTTTTGTAATGCTGGATGCAAACATTTCTTTGAACAATAAAATCATTACCATCAATCATTACATGAAATAACATTTTCTCTAACAATGACAGAATTTCAACACCATCTTCTGAAGGGATATTTAATGGCCTTACTAGCCAAACATCTTCAGTAAAATTGTCACAGTTATACATATGTACTTGTTTGAGGAATTTATAGGGGACATGCAATGAAAGATATGCATATACTGTAGTTTTTTGGATTATTTTTGGGAATGATGTACTTTATCTTCCAGAGCAGGTCGATTTACTGATTGCACATCAAATATGTGACATTGAAAGAACAAAAGCAATTTAAATAATATAAAAGGATAATAACTCAATAATTAATACACCACAACACAAGTAACACCACCACACAACAACAAACAAACCGCCAACTATCAAACTCTCCATTCCGTCTCCTGTTTCTCCCTCTACCTGTTCCTTGATGTTCTGCAGCTCCTGTAACTCTCTCTGCACCAGTATCTGCTCCTTTTCCCTGTGCAGCTTCAGCTCTATCCTTTCCCGTTCCAGCTCCTCCTGCAAGCGCAGTTGCCGGAGTTTCTCCAGCTCCACACGCTCCCTCTCCATCTGCAGGAGCTGCTCCTGCTGCCGATGCAGCCTCTCTGCCTCGGTTTCACCCTCCTTGTGTATGGCACCTGGTGGAGGGAAGGGAGGAAGGCCCCCTGGAATGGGAAAGCCACTGGCGGGGGCAGAGGGGCCCACTGGAGGTTGGGTGTAGCCGTTAGTGTGTGAAGGAGCTGAGGGTGGGTGGACATGGGCTGCTGGAGAAGGCTGTTGCAGCTGCTGAGCAGTTGTCACCTGTTGCTGTTGTTGTTGCTGACTGTTCAGGTGTGCCTGGGACAGGTTTATTGGCTGCTGCTGTGGCTCCATTGGTATGACAACTGTTCCTTGTACTGAGGTGACCTCTGATGATGAGGAGGTCACTGTGGCACCTTTACCGATGTAAAGCGGTTCATCCTGGACTGTAGAACTAGTAGTTGTCATGGAAACAGACACTGGTGCCCCTACTAGTGCTGAAGCAGCAGCAGTGGCAATGCTTGACGTTGTTTGGAGAAGACCTGGTGCTGGGTAACGGACTGGAGCTTGTCCAGATAAGGGCATTCTGGGGCTCATTGGTAGTCTGCTAAGACTGGATAGGGGGACAGGTGTCATGTTGGCAGAGGGGTATGGCCTGTAGACCCCCCTCAGTAGCGGGTGAAGAACAGAGGAAGGCTGGGTTGTGATGGGAAGCGTAGAAGCAATGGGGGTCTGAATGGTGGAGTAGATCATCCCATCAGAGGACCTAATAGCAGTGGGGTACATGGCTCTGAGACTGGCCTGCCTGGCATTGATAAGATTGGTTAGCGCTTGACTGTGGGAGATTGGCTTCCCATCTGGTCCAAAGAGGAGGTTTTGTCTTATGCTGAGACCTGCTGCAAGTCTGGAGGTCCCAGGCCCAGTTCCTCTCCCCAAACTGCCAAACTGCATCAAGTCTGGGTTGCTTCCATACCGATCCATGGAATTGAGTGCTGCACACATTCGGCTTATCTCCCTGGCAGTTGTAGCACTGTACTGAGCCAAGTTAGCTTCTTGGAAGCTAGCAATATCACGAGCAGAGTAGCCATAGTCTGAACTGATGTTAGACAAGGAATTATATCTCCTAATAGGCAGCGTTTGGGCTGTGATGTCTCCTCCATGCCGTAAATCTGTATAGGAGCCATACTGCATCCCTATATACCCTCCATAGCCCTGTTTCATAGCAGTTAGATCCATGGCAAGTTCTCCTGAGGCTTGGAGATGTGGTTCTAGTTTAGAATGATTGGACTGTAGCCCAGCTTCGGCTAGGTTTGTATCAGACATTGAAGGCTGTAGCCTACCAGGGAATGGTAATGTGTAGGCCTTACGTCCATCCATTGGATACTCATGGTAACTTCCAGATTGTCTTTCTTGGTCAGACTCGTAGGTGAGAGGTGTGGCAGATGGAGGCCTTATGCCCTCTTTCTCAGATCCACCAACACAGCTTCCACCAAATGGAAGTCGGTAAACAACATCACAGCAAGTTGGTTGGTTGTCAGGTTTAATTTGGCCTCCTGCCAGATCCATAGCATCATGTCCTTCTTCTACCTTCACCAGCTGAGTCACTGCCCTGGTCTGCTCTGGCCCTCCATCCATCTGCACTATCATGCTATGTGATGATTTACCTCCTGACATCAAACCAGGAGGACTGGGCTTCCCTTTCAGCTCAATGGGACCAGTGCCATACAGCTCAGGGTTAATGACTGGTGATACAGCACTGACCACAACTGAGGCAGTGCTAGTCTGGCTGACTACCAAGTCTTTTTTTAGTAAAGGTGAGATCTGGCCTGTAAGGTTGTACCTGGCCAAAGTAGATGCCTGTTGCTGCTGCTGTTGCATCTGATGATGCTGCTGCAACTGTTGTTCCAGGAGCTCTTGTTGCTTCTGCAGCTTTTCTTGTTGTTTTTGTAGCTCTCTCTGTTGGACACTGAGGTCTTCCAGTTTGGCATCAATTTTTGGTATTGATGGGTCAGTTGGAGGTGAAATTGGTGGTTTGTTCTGGGAAAGACACATCGCCGAACCCATGCCATGACCCAGATCCACTCGGTTTTGATGGGGATCACCATAAACAGTTGGATGTTTGGGCTGGGTCATGAACATGGAAGCAGCCACAGTGACACTGACAGTGGTTGGTGTGGTCGTCACCTGGGTGTTTAGGTTCATAATCAGTGGTTGTACAATTGTTGAATGCCTGCTACCCTCTGACCCACCATGGTATTTCCTGCTTTCAGTGGCCAAGGAGGTAAGATCCATTCCCTGGTCAGTCATGATAATAGGAGCTGATTTGGTGGCTGTTCTGAGGTCCACAACACTTCCACCTTGGATCATATGGCCTTGCTCTACCCTAGAAGTACCTGGGACTGTAGATATTCGACAGAGGGAGATGTTATCCATTGACATGGACCCTCTGGTGTAAGTGCTGGCTGTGGTGACCATACTTGTTCCCACATTTACCTTCTCCACTCTTTGTGTGTGGTAAAAGCTGTGTGTAGGAGACTGTTGGTAAGGTGGTGTGTCTGGAGGGCTGGCACATGGGGAGTAAGTGTCAAATGTTGACTGGCGGCTAAATCGAGTAGGTGAAGAAAGGGGAGAAGTAGCAGTGTTGACTGTCATTGGCCTAGCTTGGCTTAGAGGTGGGGAGTGCGGGGCATCCTGGGAAGACTGCTGTCGATAGAGCCGTGGGGAAACCGATCGATGTGATGTTTGGGTTGCCTGAGCCATCGCTGGAGATGAAGGCACAGAGCCAGCTGACTCCATTCTTAATGCTGAATTCAAAGTCTGTGTAGAGAACTCAGCTGTAGCCCTTCTGGAAGGTGAACGGGTGGGACTCTGTGGTGGTGGCGATGGAGAAAGAGGAGGACTGGTGCTTCTGTAATAAGTAGTATACTTGGGAGAACGTGGCTCAATAATTCTCTCAGTAGAAGATGTTGAACTATCTCGCACTTGGACACCCCTGGTCTCCCCTACCCTTCTGGTGATCACTTCTCTTTGACTGTAGGCCTGGGTAATCTCTGCAATCTTGCTGCATACACTTGAGACTGTAGCTGAGGATGTGGCAGGACTTCCTGTGTGTCGACCATATATACCAGACTGAGTAGATGTCATAGTGTGGCTTGAACTAGTCTGAGAAATAGTCACTGCATCTCTGGCATAAACTCCATAAGCTGCAATAGTGGTGGCAGCAACTGCTGGAGTTATTCCATTCTTTCCTGCTTGGCTTTTGATCCTGTCTTTGTGTCCATCCTTTGCAGAGAAGTGCTGTGTTACTCGGACATCAGGAATCCGTCCTCCAGTCTCAGCAAAGGAGACAGGAGCTGAAATCTGGGTGGGGCTGGTCCCTGGAGTTAGGAGAGCATTGCTTTGCTCCAGTAGCTTAGCAAAGGCTGGGGCTGTGTCTAGGAGCTGTTTGTCTGGGTAGGAGCTCTCAATCTCAATCTCTACTTGCTCATCGGTGGCCTGCTGCATCTTGGTGATGTTCTGAGATGTTTGTCGGATCTCCTCATAAATATCCGTTTCTGTCTCTGCTGCCTCATTGTCATATCCTGTTTGATCTCGGTCATATTCATACTCGTCATCATAACCTTGTCCATTGACATCCTCCTCATAGTACTGCCCATGTCTTCCATGTTGCTGCTGTTGTTTCTGTTGTTTTTGAAGCATTTCTGCCTTCCTCATCATCTCCTCATAAACCTCCTCAGCGCTCTTTAGGGGTTTGGAAGTTGAAGATGGTGCTGTGGTGGTTGTTGTACTTGATGATTTCTCTATTGGTGAGTAGAGAGACATAAAGGTAGGCAGGTTGTATTCACTGCCTGACTTGTAAAGTTTGGATTCATATCCCTCAGCCTCTGAGTCCAGACTCTGAGGGGAATATTCAGAGGCAGAAGAACGATGGAGCTCTTCCATTTCTGCAGCTTGCCTCAGCTCTTCTGTTGGGGAAGCATCTTCAATAGGTGAGAGATTGCTAGGAGGTGTCTTGGACCTCTCTCTGCGCCTCTGAGCCCTCAGCTCCTCCTTATCCCTCTTGGTCTTTCGTGCTGTGCTCCTTATTCTCTGTTGTTCCACCTCCCTCATCTTCTCCTGCTCTCTCAGAAGTTCCTCTTCCTCTCTTAGCTCATCTTCTTCTGAAGAGTCTTCAATGGTGGGAAGGAGAGGGCCATGGGAGCGGTGGCGTGCTTTCCTCTGCTGCTTGGCCTCTTCCATCCTTTGCCTCCTGCTGGGACTACTGTCACTGTCCTCCTCCATTGATGAGATGGAAGTAGCAGACTGGCCTGAGCCATATGACGATGAAGTGGCTGGCAGAGTGGAGGAGTAGTCACCCCTAGAACGTTCCTCGGGAGATCCTGTCAGGCTCTCCATCTCTAGCTCTGGTTCCCGATCAAGGCCCAAGTCATTTTCATTGCTCAGCTCCATGTCTCGGCTGTAGCTATTGGTGTTATTGAGTTCAATAGTTTTGAAGCGCCTCAGGCCTCCTTGTGATGCCATCACATCTTCCTCACCCTCCTCAACTGAGCCTTTATAAACATCGGTAGAGCTTTTAGTTTCCTCCTCAAAACTGCTGGAGTGGTGTTGAAGACGCCTCTTCTCTTTCCCTGAGTCAGAGATGATGTGCTTATGGTGACTTTTCTTGGGTTTCTGGTAGCCATATCCTTCATCTTCATCATCTTCCTCTTCCTCCTCCTCCTCTTCCTCATTTTCTTCATCAGCGCTCATCTCCATTATTTGTCTCCTCATAAACTCCTCATCTGTCATCTCTGTGGTCTCTGCCTCTTTTTCCTTCTTTTTCTTCTCCTTTTTCTCCTCCTTCCCTTCCTTCCGTTTACCCTCCCAGTCTCCTCCATCCTCTTCTTCCTCCAGTATATCTTCTAGTTCCTCATCAGAGTCGTATGCATCAGGTGGGATGGACAGGGAGCGTGGGCGTTGCTTTCCTCTGTCATCCAAATCTCTGTCTCTGTGCTTCCTCCCCCTTCTGTCCACTTTCTCTTCAGAAAGGCTCTTCTCCAGCAAAGGCCTCATGGAGCTTTCTAGCTTGGTGATTTCAGATGGGCTCGGTGGGGAGCCCCGCCCACTGATCCCCCTCTCACTCAGCTTCATCTCCTCTTCTTGGATTAGACCTGTGATTTCACTGTGGGAGCTGGAGATGCCATCAGAGGAGTAGCCGGTGTCACTGAGGCTCTGAGGGCTGCGTGACAAGTCATGGGTGCTGTTGTTTTTTGTATCCTATAGAGGGAAGAAGAAAGAAAGAAACAAGCATTAGATTTGGGGAAGGTAGGGTTTTTAATTTAAGTCAGAATTTAGTGTGAGAATGTTTTGATGCTGGATAAACACACCAGTATGCATACGATTTAACCACATATATTTAGATTCTGATTTTTAGATATAAAATTAATTATATTAGATACAGTGCTGTGAAAAAATATTTGCCTCCTTTCTGATTTCTTCTGTTTTTGCATATATTTTTTCTTCTACTTGTGTTTCAGATCTTCAAACAACAACACAACTGACAAAGACAACCTGAGTAAACACAAAATACAGTTTTTAAATTATAATTTCATTTATTGAAAGAAAAAGTTATCCAACATCTATACCACCCATGTGAAAAGTAATTGCCCCCCTAAAGTGATTGCGCCACCTTCAGCAGCAACAGCTGCAACCAAATGCGTCCGATAACTGAACATCAGTCTTTCACATCACTGTGGAGGAATTTTGGCCCACTCTTCTTTGCAGAATTTCTTTAATTCAGCCACATTGGAGTTTTTTCAAGCATGAACTGCCCGTTTAAGGTCCTGCCGCAGCATCTCAATTGGATTCAAGTTGGGACTTTGACTAGGTCACTCCAAAACCTTAATTTTGTTTCTTTTGAGCCATTCTTACTCTTGTGCTTCAGATCGTTGTCTTCCTACATAACCCAATTGAGCTTGAGCTTCAGATCACAGACTGATGACTGGACATTCTCCCTCAGAATGTTCCATCAATTACGGCAAGTCGCCCAGGTCCTGAAGCAGCAAAGCGTCCCCACACCATCACCCTACCACCACCATATTTGACTGTTGGCATGATGTTCTTATTGTGGAATGCTGTGTTAGCTTTACGCCAGATGTAACAGGACCCATGTCTTCCAAAAAGTTCCACATTATCCCAAAAGGCCTGGGGGTCATCAATGTGTTTTTTGGAAAATGTGAGACGAGCCTTTATGTGTTGGATACTACGGATGGAACTGTTCACAAAATTCACGGTTCGGTTCATATCATGGTTTTGGGTTCAGTTCAGTACATTTTTGGTACAGCAGGGGAAGGCATTGCCAATTTCAACATGCTTTTCATTTATTAATTTGCCTTAACAAAATTCTGGCTAAGAACATATGGAACATAAACACGTCTTCATTGTCAAATCTTAATTAAAAGAATATGTTTAATAAATAGTGCAAACATAAAATGCAGCTTTGTTATTTTTATATAAAAATTGCCACATCATAGAGGCCATCAGCATGAAGTGCAGCATAAACCAAACACACACTGTACACTGTTTCAAAACAACACTGCTCTGTTCATTCTATTTTCATGTTCTTCTGCAAGAAGATGAGTTTGTCCACATTTTCAGCCATAAGACAAGGTCTACTTGCAGTAACAATGTCCCCTGCTGTAGAAAAAGCTCTCTCACTTGGTACAGATGTACCCGGGACAGCGAGGTAACATCATGCCAGCTTGGCAACATGAGGATACTTATGCTCGTTGCTTTTCCACCATGCAAGTGTATCTACACCCTTGTATGAGGTGATTTACTCCTGTATGATGCTGGACAAATGCTTGGTGGTGCTCTCCTCTGTTATAAAGAGGTCTCCAAATAGTTCTGCCATGACAGATGTTTTCTGGGGAGGAGATGATGTCTCTGATGCCTCTTGGTCTGCTGAGGATGAACTGGCCACCTGGGATTCACTGGGTTGACCCTGCAGAATAAAATGACAAATAGTATATTTAGTAGTTTTGAAAATATCAACAACAACAAAAAACTTTCATGGCAGCAAAGAAACAAAAAATATTCTCTACTGGGCAGTGGGAAAAAGGAGAATAATGCAAAGGCACAAATATGCTGTGTTTGGTTTAAAAAAAAAAGAGAAATGGTAATGATGATTAGTTAAGATTACATTAAATTTAGTTCTATAAAAAATAAAATCACAATAAAACAATACCTGCTCTTTAATTTCCATAATCTCTTTGGTGAGGCCACGATATATTTTCTGATGAGAGACTTCCTCCAGGTAAGGCAGAGACTTGAACCTTGGATCCAGGGCTGTGGCTCTGTGCAGATAGTCCTGAAAATTATGGTTTGTGTACTTCCAGGTCTTAAGTGATAGCTGCCTTGGCATCTTTGATTGTGGAGCTGTCCTCATCTCTTGGTGTCATGGATTCCAGTATTTTTTTTTTCAGAGGGATGATCATTGACAAGGAGGGGGATATCTCTGTGCTCATGAGGGTCATCACAGTCTTCAGAGATTTGAGAATCTTAACAAGGTCCTCAGCCAGTTTAGCGTCACGCTCAGCCAAGACGCCAGTGTCCTTGACATTCTTCTTGACATCCTTGTCCATCAGGGCAGAATAGATGGCAGCCTGCTGTTCCACATACTGCTCCAGGATGTCATATATGGTGTTCCAACAAGATGTTTTAGTGTGCAATTTTAGTACCACTCAAATTGCACAGAGCCACTGATATGCATGACAAACACACTCGGGTGTTAAATATCGCTACTGCTTTCACCAAAAGCAGGTCTTAGGGAAAGCAATGTCTGCTGTTGCTGTGTTGTTTCCTTGCATTATTTGATGGTTGCGTCCAGGAACACACCTCTCTAAAATCACATGAACGCCTTCTTGAATGGTATGCTTGCTTGTTTCACACGGATATTGTATTCTCCAGACAGTAGACACGTCAAAAATATCCCATCGAAAATATAAAAAATAAGGATGCAGAATGTATGACAGCCTTCTGTTATGGTTAATTACATTTCTACAGCCATCTGAAGGCAGCAGGACATTCTATGTTGTTTGAGGAAGTGGTGCGCATTTCCAAAGCGATGCGCAATTACACATGCGTTATCCAGAGTGGATACTTAAATTCAGTCATATGCCACCAGCACCAGGCACCTGCAGAAGTACACAGACTTCTTTGGTTTAGTACACACCAGCTGGTTGGCTATAACTTGAAGTTTATACAATGGAAAACATCAGTCATCAAGCATGATGTTTATATTTCCAACAGAGAAAGGGCTGTGTGTGTGTTTGGTTTTGGGGTTTTTTAAGTCTATTTTCCACATTTCTCTCTGGAAATTTGAATAATAGGTTAGCCTACTTAAATCAGAATTATGAGGAGTTTTCAGTTTAAACCATCAAGTAGCTAGACAGCTTTAAATACTATTGCTTTACTCACATTTTTAAATTGTTGCCTCATTGCAAGCATTTAAATGTAGTTGTCACTAACTGAATGCAATTGAATTAACTAATTTAATTAATTAAATTAGTTATTTAATTGAATGAAAATTGTTTACGGAAAATAAATTACAGGCAACCAACAAAACGATGGAAACTGTCATGACTGGGTCTGGTCCGTAGTCTGTGTGTGGACATGTCACTTCACTTCACTTCCTGTTTTATGTTGAAATACTCACTTCTCATGTCATTTCAGGTTGCTCTACTTCCTGCCTTTGTCTGGTTTCCCACCAGTTCCAGTCATCATGATTGCTCTCTCCTGTGCTTCTTGCCTACACCCCGCCCCTTGTATATATACACCTGTGCTCCTCTCTAGATAGTTTGCCAGATTGTGTTGTGTGTTATGCCAGATGTTCCCAGTGTGTTTGCTTCCAGTTATTACCAGTGCCTGTTTTTTGACCCTGCTTTGCATCATGTTTTGGATACCTCTGCTTGTGTTTTGGACTGCTTTTCTGCGTACCGAATCTGAACTGTTTCCAGTAAAAGACTTTGCATTTTACTTACCTGAGTGTCGAGTGCTGCATTTGAGTCCTCTATTGTGCACCCTGACAGTACAATCTGGCCAACATGGACTCAGCAGGCTCAGATTCTTTACTGGCTGAAATTCAGGCATATTTCACATTTGTCTCACTCAGTGGAGCTCTTGACAATGCTTCTGCAGTGATTAGACTGCGGACATGGACATTGACATAGTCATATCTTAAGGGTCTCAGACAGAACCTCAGAACTCTGGGTGGCAGATCATCCAAACCTCTGGAGCTTAACACTGGGACCAGGGGTTTATGGTCTGTCAGTAGTGTGAAGTGCAGACCCTGCAGGTAAGAGGTTAGTCTTTCGCACGCCCTTGTTACTGCTAGTGCTTCTTTTTCAATCTGTGCATAGCGCTTCGTATCCATCAGTCCTTTTGAGATGTATGTCACAAGTTGTGTCTGTGTGTCTGTCTGTTTCTGTGTGAGAACAGCACCTATTCCATATGCTGATGCATCTGCTGCTACTTTTGTCTATGCTGTGTTCGAATACTGAGCATGTGCCTTTGGTGAGCTCTGTCCTGGCAGTCTGTTGAGGTTCTCCTCAAACCCACTCATTTTGCTGTCTCAGTAGGTCTTTTAGTGGCATGGTGGCAATAGCCAACTCTGGCACAAACTTAGTTTGCCATGTCCATAAGGCGCTGCATGTCATCCACACATGTTGGCTCAGGCATCTGTAGGATTGCTTTAACTTTGTATAGGATCTGGCTTAATGCCAGAAATCTTGTGAGGCCTTCGTCCTGCATCTTCTGGAGCGCACAGTGTAGTCTTTTTCCATGTTCCTGTCTGTTCCATCCATACACTAACACATCATCTGCATGACATAATTTTTGTGAAAACGTTTGCATCAGACATCATTGCGAGTGTTTGGTTAACAGACAGTAGAATGTGGTGTTCTCATTTCACTGCCGATTTCAGTTGTGTGAGATCCACACAGATCCTGAGTTTGTTTTTCCAGGCTGTTGGCTCAGTCACACTTTCTCTCTCAGGGTTAGAGGAACCCGTCTAGGTGTTGAGAGCCCCCTGTTCCTGGTATTGCTCTTTCGGCTTACCAAGCCCTTGGACGTTCAGTAGATTGCAACCTGGCCAAACAGTCTTTTAAGTGATCTTCCCAGTTTACCAGCTTGCTCTTTTTGGTATGGATGTGACATCTGCTCCCGTGTCAATCTTGAATGGCTTCCCCATTCAGATGAACTTTTTCTATCCATGGCCTTCCATCCATGTAGTTTGTGAATCCACTTCATCAAAGAAAGTGTCGTCCTGAGCAATGTATTAGCGACATGTATTGCTTGACCACTGCGACAGGCTACAGCATAATGTTATTTTTTGTAACACTTTTGACATGTATTGCCTTTGCAAGGGTTAATTTTGCAAAAGAGTCCATTTGTAGCTGTTCTGACAACCTCCTGTCTTTTATCCTAACCACAATTCAGTCTCTTATGAGTTCATATTTAAGCACTCCAAAGCTACAGTGTTCCGCTAACTTGTGCACTGCTGTGATGAATGCTTCTGCACTCTCTCCCTCTTGTTGACATCTCATGTTAAACTGAGCTCTTTCAAAAATTACATTTTCTTTTCCTACACAAATGCAGCTTTAACTGCATATTTCTTTTTATTTATCAGTCATTGGCAGAACTCCCCAAATATCATCTGCTGCATCTCCCATTGTATTTATCTGATATTCTTCAGGTTTTTCCTTTAATTCTGATGCAACATGAAATTTCTCAAATCGTCTGATCCATCTTGGACATTCTGACGCATTTGAGATGTCAAATGGCTCTGGGTGTGGTATTTGTACAGCTGCCACTGCCATTTTGTCTCCCCCCNCCCCCCCCCCCCCCCCCCCGTTGTTTTACATTCAGGAAACACAGTACGCCATGGAGTTAGGTGAACAACAGTTTACTGAGTTACCTGGAAGTCACTTACATTGCATTATGGGTACTACTGTAGTCTCTTCTTCTACACTCATCATTAGGTTTGAAAGTTTGGAGGTCTATAAAAAACATTTCTTGCTATATTGTTATAAAATTATCTTTAAGTACATTGAGCAACAACGTCCCTAAAATCCTACAGAAATGACACTTTTTTCTTTGATGATACGTTTAAAAAAAAAAATCAGAGTTGTTAATGAGCTCATTAAGTATGTGGGCCAAAATTGAATGCTTACAACTGATCTCATAAAAAAGTTGCTAAATTGCACAAAGAACAAAGAAAAAGTGACAAGACTGAATTCACAGAAAACATGTAAGAGAATAGACTTGAGGTTTTTATTCAACTACACCGTGGTTCTAGAATTATACAGGAAAACACTGAACAGTTACATGTAGTTAATGTACAAAATGTAAAGATTTTCCCTTCCTATTTCCAAAACTGAATAAACCATATTACATATCAGATCCACTAACAGCTATATTTGCCCTTTGAACAAAATTCAGAGTAAGTTCTGATTTTATGAAGAGGTAAATCTCAAATAATATAATAAATGATGGCATGAATACAAATGACATAATTATACAGTTATCATAAAGTGGTTAGGTTTGTCAACAATTTTTTGAGCCATTGATGGAAAGTGTCAAACTGTGTTTTTTATGACTAAATTCCAGTTTTTTGTTGCTGAGCGCAAAGTAAGATTGTGGAGATAACATGACTAAAACAGGCAAACTACTCAAAATTCATTCATCAATGGCTCTGTCGCAGTTGTATGTTAATAACATGCCAAATCATAATCTCAAAGGGACTAACCTGGTAAATGAAAGAGGGATGGAGAAAACAATACAAATAGGTAAAAATTATGGAAATATTTTCTAGAAAACTTCTTGTGATGGTTACAATACTTCAGAGGATACTTTATTTTGAGCTCACTGCACTTTAAATCCCTAGCAGCTCTCCAACTGAGGAAGGTCTGCTCTGCCTTTGAAAAGGCCCAAAGCAGCTGCTGAGTAAGAAAAGGCATTATTTAACTCCCTGTGTTTCTCTCTCACTGTCTCTCCCTCCTCAAGGTTATCCATAAATGCCTTGCTGCCAATTTCAGCCTCAGCATTCTGTGAGGAGGGAATCACTGACATGCTTTCCAAACAGCCATGGACGGCTAAAACTAAATTAGAAAATAATTGGTTGAACTTACAATTTTAAGTAATCAGGCTTGATAGAAAATTGTATGTCGCTTCCTGTCATACCAAAACTCTGTGTCAGTTATTTTGTGACGTATATTACCTAGTGATTCACAAGATAATTATCATTTTTATACAGAGAAATATTTTGCAAGAAACAACAAGCTTCAAATGAGGAGGCATAATGACCCGACCTTGAGTGATTATGGAAGCAATAAACGCCACGAAGAAAAACAAAATAATTTCATAATTTTCTTTATTCAGAGAAAAGATTAAACAGAGGGTGGCAAAATATGGGCAGGACAAATACAAAACATCTTGAAACAGTTTGCTAATTTTGGTTATGTTATTAAACTGAAAACTATCCCATTCTATTGTAAATAAATGAAGGCTCCCAGTGCCATTATAAACCTTGAGGCATCGCACTGGTCACTGTAATTATGAATTTGATCTTGTGATTTTAATCTTGCGTTAAATGTAACTGAAATTAAAACAAATAAACAAAGGAATATGGGCACATTATATTACAATTGTGTTTTGCCTTTCATTTTAACTTGAGAAGAAAACAACTGTGTAGGGACAATGGGAACTCCACATATGAATTTGTTGAACTTTTATTTTGAAACGTAAGCCATTATGTCTACAGTCGCACCTCTCCTCCAATCACTTCCTGTTACCGGATATCCCCTGGACTATGGCCAAAAAAACGCCAGCTCACCTATTTGTTCTCTCTCTTACCTCTTCTCCTCTGTTGACTCTCTGACCACGACAAAGGTCCCCTCCACCGTGTAGTCTGTCCAGAGCAGACTCATCAAACTCCCTTCTTATGGCAGCGACGCGAGAGCCTGTCTAAGATCCCTGGTTAGCACACTGCTAACCTAGAATAAACAAGTTTATTTAGCGCCAGCTGCATACCACATAAAGTCTTCCAGCTAAGTCAACTTAACAAGCAACAGGAGCAATGAAGCAAGTTAGCGCTGAGCTGCTAACTCTGCAAGGAAAACAAAGGAGCGACCGGTTTCCTCTGACCTGTGCCATCAGAACATTGCACAGCAAGGACTGCATTCAACATCGGAACTGCAACTTTTCCAGCCTGTGGAATCACCAGCTAACAAAGCAGCACACCAAGGAATCCCTCTCTTCATGAGCTGGTAACTAACAGGGCATATCTAGTTAGCATAGCAACAGAGTAGAGGCTAAGCAAAGCTCAGGATAGACAGACATGGCAAGAACAAGTTTCTCTTCCATTTTCTTGGTTACCAGGGTGACGAGACCCATCTAATATATGATTGGCTGCCTGAAAAAGAGTGACAGTGACAACACCTGTGCTTTTCTGAAAAGTTCAGCGATTTTCAACTAGAAGCGCTCGAAAAAGAGTATGAGACGCCAAGGGGCATGACATGAGTGATCAACCATGTAAATACATAACAGACTTCTGAATATACTAGTAGGTGGCGCAGGCCCCTTCTAACCCATATCTGTGAGGCTGATAACCACTGATAAAGCCCATTCAATTGAGTGATAACATTCCAAACGTGGTGTTTTTAGAGACCAGGGGTCTCATTTATAAAACAGTAGGATTCATACTAAAAGTGTGTGTGCACAAAGGCCAAAAATGGCGAGCGCCAAAACAAACAGACTTATAAAACCGTGCGTACTCACACCTGCAAGCAATGTTCCCTTTATAAATCACAGTCCACCTGGAAATGTGCGCACGTGGATCACCCTCATATCCTGCCCTCTACGCACCCACATTCAAGCATAAATGGTCAATGCAAAGCACCACATGAATATTCATGCATATAAATAAGCCTGATGATCAATGGTACGTTACGGTGAATTATGGCATCAGTCGAGAGGAAGACAAAGCAACATTTTTTCTGACACAGAAATCGAGGTGCTTGTGGGTGAGGTGGCCTTCAGAAAGGACATATTGTGGCCACAGCAGCAGGGTCAAAAATAAAATAAAATGCATGGCAACACATTGTTGCTGCGGTTTTGTTACATTGAACTTGGACTGCATTACGATTAGGACTGATAATGAGGATATGGAGTGTAACGATTGTGCGAGAGATGTCATTGGCTTTATTTCCAGAGTTCGCTAATTTACACAGTCCATGTGCAGATGGTGAAGATGTACCGGGGGGATGACTGAGAAAGCAGAGTGTGTGTGGCAGCCACCGCGGTATCTCAAGTGTGCTCTGTGCACCTGGCAGCACAGTCGTATTCACTGCAGCAATTTTACACACAAAAACTATAGACTATAACAACAAAAATCATACTTGATGATATACACAGTATTAGAAGATATTATTAAAAACAACTGGCGTTCTGTTCTGCATTTCTTTAATGCTATTTTATGTGAATTTCAACAACCAATGATGATAATTTCATCAGTTAGTTACCATACAGTCCAGCCTCTCCTCTGCTCTCTGGGGGTGGGGATTAAGAATGGGGACACCATCTTCCTACATAGCTAGCTAGTTTGCTACATTCATGAAAAATAGCAACAGAAATATGACAACAAACATGGATGAGAGAGACGCAGCTGTTCAAGTTGTTGTAAATGTTATTTCTTTAATCAGCGTGAAAAACATGAAGTGAAACAAGATGTCAGTTGAGTCAGAGTTACTGAAGCTAGTGAAACAGGGGCTAGGTTAGCTTTATTATCAGTCAGTCTCATTTTAAGATAAATGGACATCTAGGCCTACTGCTGTACTAGATGGTAAAATTTGAACACCTTGAAATTTTAGCAGAAAAAACAACAATTATTTAGTTTGCATTCAACAGCTACAACTCAATGTCCCAATAGCAAATGGTATATGTTTTTTCTTTCTGAATGCTAAGAAAATGAACATGGTATTTTTCCTTAATTTACAAAGTGTTCAAAATTGACAATTCAGTGTACTAGAATATTCTTATTTAACTTAGAATATTTGCAGAAAATCCCAAGAACATGTTACACCTTTTCTGAAACAATACTGAGAGAAATTGAACTTATATTATGCTATCACATGAACTTGTATCTTAGTTAGCTAGCTAGCTAGCTGGCTAACATATAGGCAGCAGGCTACATGCAAGTAGTGATGGGTGGATGAAGTCTTTGGGGCTTTCTATCTATTTGTGCCAAACAAGATCTGAAGCTTCGGGGCTTCAAGCTCAGCAAACATAGTTGCATCTGGTGGCTTAGAAAACTTAAGACTAGGGCCGAAGCACCACCACACCTTGCTGATATAATACTTTTAGTCTCATATGTGTGCAATAAAAGTCCATAAAGCCTGCGTGTTATTAAGTCTGTATACTTTTGTTCAGAATTGCTGCATTAAATATAGATGTTATTGTGCAATATGTTACAGTAAAATAATTACGTGTTGTCCAAAAAGCCTAGATATAAAATATTTTGCTGATACGAAACATTAATGTGCCTTTTTGGTGTAGTTTAATCAGAGTGCCACAGTGGGCTCATATCAACTTCATAGTACACATATATACATTTCATAGTCGCAATGTGATGTGATTGGAGAGTGAGATTCATTAAATTAGCCTATTACTTTTATTACATCATTACTTGGTATAACAAGGAAATATTCCCATACTTATTATTATGTCTTTCTCCTCTCTTCTTATCCCACTAATGTGCCAACCACACAGTTTAGCTGTAAAACTTTAAAAACTGTCAAACTGAATTAAGCTCTTTCTGAAGTACTAGTGACGTTTGAAGCTTCGGACATCATCATCTGATGGTTTTGACTTTTGAATTATGCTAGATTAGATATTAGATTAGGTATTCACAGTTGCCCTTTTTTCAGGTTAGAGCAACAGCCCCTCAAAATGTTTCTGCACGTCCCTGCATTAGATCCTGTCTTTGACCTGCCGCCTTCACAATGTCTGGTCAGATTTATGTTGAAGTTTTACAGTGAGTAATATTAAAATATCTTGGGGCTGTTCATACAATAAGTATACATTTGAACAATGGTACAGATGTGCAGTGCAGTCCCACAGGACCAGATGCTGCACTCACTCCAATAACTGTTTGTGTAAGAGTTTGCTTCCTTCACTATGTGCTTTCTCCCTGTCATGTAGTTTACATAAATATAATCTGGATTACAGCCCTGTTATCATTTACCTTTTCTCATATCTTGGCTGCAAGGAATGTGAGGTGTTTGGAGGTCCAACATGGGCAAACTCCTGTAGACTACACATATCTGGTGCTGAACAAAAGCAGGAGTTTCCATTCAGCTCATTAAGCTTGATGGAAAAACTGTATGAATGTGAAGCAGGGCCACGCTGAAACAGCCATGCATATTCACTTAACCAGCAAACATACTCTAAAAGGTCACGCAACAATAGCCATTTTGGTACATAGGCTTGTATGTTACTCTATGGTTTCCACAGAATATTCACTGAAAATCAGCCTAATTTTTATTCATATTTTCCTTTAATTGTATCTCTGTTAGTGCATTATTTATTTGGTTCACTGTTGGTCATTTTCCATAGCTTAACATACAGAGTAGTACACTGGACCAAAGCAATGTTTTAAAAAAAGAAATCCAACTTACATCATAGTGCCTGGACTTCTTAATATCCTTGATTGGTGTGATCTGCTCTCCTTTCTTCTGGGAGGGTTTGGTCTCTTTGGCAGTTTCGTTCTCAGGCTCGGTCTTGGACTCCTCTGTTGGTTTCAGCTGTTTCTGGGTCTCTGTGGTTGGTACTGGTGCCGTAGCTGATGTTGTGGTCTTGGTGTCGGTCGTTTGTTTGGCAACAGTGTGCGCAAACGACCCGCTACTGCCAGTTCCTGTATGGGGTTTCTGCGTCTGGGACTGGACTGGCCTGGGCCCCTGCTGATTGGTGGGTTTATGGAGAGGGCTTTGCTGACTGGTTGGTGCCTGGTGACGGGGAGAGCCCATTGGTTGGTGCTTGGGAGACGGATGTGATACAGGAAGTGGAGGATCGTCGAGACCACCTCCGGACATCAGCCTCTGGGTCTGGCAGTTGAGACATAACCACTCCTTTTTCTGAAACACAGGGAAGACAAAAAACACAGTTAATGACACCAGCCTGTTTTCCACAATAGTACAGAAATGTTTTATTATTATATTATTGCTATAATGTGGTCAGTAAAATGTATTTGTAGACACACTCCCTGATTTTATTATAGCTTCCCAAATCCCTTCTAGCTCATTGTTAATGCTGGCTGTTTTAAAGTTTCAAAGCATCAACACTAACTTGGGAGGTAAGGCACTATTGGGCACTATACAATATCAGGGAGTGTATTTTTCATAAAAATACACTTTAAAAAGCAAATAAAGTGATATTTTGAATGAAATGTTGCTGGCTTGAATACCAGGACTCTAAAAAAGTTTGTGTGAGTGTGTGTGAGATTTAAATGCTATTTAACTCTCTTTCTTCAGCAACTACTCCACTCCATGGGTCACTTACTGCTGTCTGAAAATTAGACTGCGATTATTAGACACACACGCACACTCACACACACACACACACGCACACAATTTATCTTTTGCCTCTATTCTAACTTTTTTCTATTTCTTGATGAACGCAGTGTTATCTAGGTCTCTCTAGAAAAGAATGTGTTTTATGTTTTAAAACAAAATAAGCAGAAGAGAACTGACTTAGAATGAGCATCGATAGCCACCATGGCTGAAAAGACTAACAAAAGAGCTCAGTATATAGAAAATTTCACCAACTATGAAACTGTCACTTTCTTGCCCATAGTGTTTGATTGACAGTTGATCTCTGGGAAGTGCAAACACAGGAGTAAGTTCAGCAAAATAGTGACAGAAAAAGAAAGTTATTTGTTTGTGTTTAAATGAATTTAAATTTCATGTTAAAACTAAAAACATTTATTCAACTATGAGTTATCTCTTATTTTATATATATATAATATTCATCATCTCTCTAAAGTATCTCTCCAGTATACACATTCTGTTTATTCACCCCACCCCCCAATCCAGGAAAATAAATAATGCTTTTTGGGAAATGTAATGAATAACTGACAGATGTAGCCCTCCCTACTCAACACTGATCTCCCATCTCTGTTCTTTTCTATCCATCAAATCCTCTCTGTCTCTCTCTGTACAAAACTCACTAGACCCCTTTTAAACTCCCCTCCTCTCCTCATTCTATCTTTTCTATCTTGCCTCCCGATGCAAAAGACTCTCTCTCTCCTCTCTCTCCTTAATTATAGACAGCCAGATTTAACCATTTAAACCTTTGTAATGATACCTAGAATTACTAAAGTATAAGACCAACACAAACTGAAGATAAAAGAAAGAAAAACAAATAGGAAAACTAGCTATCATAAGCACAAACAACAGTCAGAGCCTTCCTCTCAGCAACTCACAGCCACATAGAGGCAACCCTTTCTGTTTCCTTGTTCCTGGCAAGGTGCTGCAGCTCCTTCTTGACCGATTCAGAACTTTTATCCAAAGCACTTTACAATTTGCCTCTTATTCACCCATTTACACACACACACACTAAAGGCAGGAGGCTACCATGCAAGGTGCAGGCTTGACCATCAGGAGCAATTTGGGGATCAGTGTCTAGCACAAGGACACTTCAACATGTGGACAGGAGCTGGGGATTGAACAGCCAACCCTGTTGGACAACCATCTCTACTGTATCTCCTGAGCTACAACTGTCAACAGCTGTACAACATCATCAATTTGACAAAACATGTGCAGCATTTAGAAAATGCGTTGCAAATACAGAAAACACAACCAAATACAGAAACACGCTGCAACAGACCGTTTTGTTAAAGAGTAAGATCCTTTTTGTTTAACCAGAAACCGAAAGTCTCGCTCAAGGAAAAGTCTCGCTCTGAAATCTCACGAGAGGTTGAGTTGTTGCAGGAAGTAGGGATCCTTTCCATAATGTTGTCAGACACTTCGAGTAACTATCAGAGCCTGTCAGTGGCAAAGACAATTACTTTTAATGGACGTACTTTTCATGTGCAAGGATTACGTTGCAGCCATTGCAGCTCGTTCACAGATGCCGGCGGAGGTGACCTACTGGACCAATTTCAAAACTTTTGGTAAGTATTAGTCATTTCGACCCAAAAATGTGTATGCCTTCAGTCATATTGCACAATGTAGATATCATATCCCAAATATAATTGAATATTAAATATGGTTAGACTGGTACTATTGTGTAAACTCCCTCCATTTAAAATACTGAGTATGTCATGGTCAGTCTTCCTGTAACTTCCCTCTGGCTGACTTTGTGGTTTCTCTGTGCTGTATTTCATGTTGTCCACCAGACACCCTCAGGTTTTCCCCTGCCAGTCTACGTCTATCTAATCACCTCATTCCCTTCACCTGTGCTTCCCTGCCAATCTTTCCACCTCATTCCCTCATCAGGCACTCCCTATTTATACCGGTCCCTTTCCTTTGTTCCCTGTTGGTTCATTGTACTGTTTTCCTTGTGCATAGCTTTTGTGTTCCTGTGTTGGATGTGTTCTGAACCTGGATCTACCGTTTACCCATTGCCCGTCTACTTGTCTGCCTACCTGTACCTGCGTGCAAGCTATAAATAAATCTTTGAATTGCTTGAGCCTCCTTGCCTTTCTGCATTTGGGTCCTTCTCCTGCTGCTTTGACTACGCACCATAACAGAGTAGAACATTTCTCTTGTGCCAAAGATTCACTACTTCCCCTCTAGTCTGAGTCATTCTCATTCTTTTTTGTGTTTTTCTTTTACACTTCTACACCTACAGCTTCTCTTTTCTCTCTTCACTACATGATTGCTAAACTTATATCTTTTCCTGTATTCTCAGCTCCTACCTCCCCCTCTTTCTCTCCCTGTAACAGTGCTATTTTTACCATTGTAAAATACCATTGTTCTGAACGAGCACACACTTCCCTAGCACTGGCTGCTGCTTTAGGCTGCACTCCACTGCTCCACACATACACTCATACTTACACAAGCGCACACACGTAGTCACATGGTTCACATCAATGCAAAATGAAGGAGGCCTGTGTAGCTTAAGGCTAACCAGAAGGAGAGAGAAGATGACAAGGAGGAAGAGGAGGGAAGGGGAAGGGGAGATGAGAAGACCACTGGGCAGAGGAGAGGTAAAATGGGGAAGTAGATAAAGGTGGTTGGGGTACCGGGGATTCAGGTTTAGGCTACTACACTTTGTAGTACTTTGCAGTTGACAACACTTAGGTAACCTAAACTACGTTCTTTGAGTTGCATAAACATAACCATAAAAAGGTTAATCATGCTTTAGTTGCCATGATATTGTAGGGAAAACAAATTAAATATGTCGTCATTTTGCAGATACAGTATGAACATTTGCAACTTTGCACAAACCATAATCTGGGTGACATTACGTTTCTTTCAATATATATTTGGTGTTGCAAATTAGTACATAAACATATTTCTAGGGGACAGGGTTGAGGGCTGTGTGTGATACATGGAAGGTAAACAAGATGACTTCGAACTGTCTTTATGAGCCTCTCCCATTTAAAGAAATGAAGTGAAGCGTTTTCTGTTTTTGTTAGGTTAGAATGTTTTTGCTCAATGTGGAACAAATGCATGAGGTATCAGTGACCATGGTTTTAAAATCATAACGAGCCAATCTTCAAGTGATGGAGAGGAATAGAATTTTGTTTGTGGTGCTCATAGTATTGGAAAATGAACTACTTTTCTACCAAAGAAATAGTCCCTATCTCAAAACGAATGCGGTAATGGTTTAGTGAAGTAAAGCAACATGCAAACCCTTTAATGTTAAGCCAATATTCCACATAATCACAACTATACTTTATTAACAACAAGCCACAGCTACACAAATTACTTCACCTGCAGCAAGACCTCTCAACTCCAGGTCAAACACTCTGATGAGCCAATCAGGGTGCAGACGGGTTATGATTGATGGGTGACTGGACGTATCAATTCATTGTTAACGTAGCCACAGTCTCTGCTAGGCTATGCACTTTCTCTGAAAGAACGCCAAAGTACAGCAGGTTGAAACCACTTTGGGAATAAAAGAAAGAAGAATGAAGCATGTTCACAGAAGAGGTAAAGTGAAATTGTCATTTTATATTGAGTAATAACATAGTTTGAGTGTTGCTTCGTGCAAACCAGTACATGATTACAACAGAGGTTGGCGTAGGGGTGGAGGGGGGAGTAGAAGAAAACACTGTTGTCTAGTGCTTGCTCATGGTGGAAATCGTTGGGTCTCTGTAAATAATAATATAAAGAGTAACGTTTTTGCCACTGTATAAATACAATTTAATTGAATTGGTTCGTTTTCTGGCTGCAAGTGGTAGTGTTTTGGACAGTAGCCAGACTGATGCAAAGCAAGAAATAACTGTAAGAATCCCAATATGAATTAGAAACCTCGATCTCAGTATTATGATAAAGGCAGAGTAAACACCCGGTAGTCGGTTTGGAACCCTCTCAAGTGCCACAGTGAATGCCAGTCCGAGGTTCACTCTTGTTTTTCCTCGTCTTTACAGTTACTCAGGTTGTTTCACCGTCCGTCATTTCCGCTAGCTGGGAATAGTTACCAATAGCTACCAGAAAATAAAAGCCCTATTCCTCTTCTGCTTTGGTTGCGCAGTGCAATGGTTGACCCACTTCCTTTGTGCTGTAAATCAAGCCTTCTTTCTCCCCGGCAGATCATAGGCCTACCCATGAGCAGCCAGAATTGCACAGTGAAAGTGAGGCTTATGGGAAACCAGTCTAAACGCCAATGGTGTCATTATTTTATAGCCATTACATTGTGCAATTTACTTCATAATAATAAGTTAAAGCAAAACAGTTGTCTATTGTCACTTTTAAGTAGAGGATCTGATTACTTCTGCCACCACCGTGCCTACGTAAATACCTGTCCCTTCTTCTTAGATGTAGTGTATATAGTTAATAGTATACAGTATATAAATGATTGGAACTCTTCAATCAGCTGGATTGTTAATTGTATTGTTAGTTATAGCTTAAGTTACAACAAAAGCAAAGTGAGTTACTGTTCATTGTTTAATTAAACAATTTAATGAGTCAGATGGCTTTAATCATATTCTGTCATGCCAATAAGGTAAAATGATTTGAAGTGAACCAAACTGAAATGAGAAGAGAGAAATTAAGCAGCTTTCATCTAACACCCCTTTTGTACTGACAGTAAAAGCAGGAGAGAAACTATGTGAAAGAAGGAGAAAAATTTAGAGGAGAGCAACAGGAGAGGAGAGGATAAAGAAGGAGGAGGAGAGAAAGGACGGGACGAATTAAAGGTGGAGGAGGATAAAAAAGGAGGAGAGGAAGGAAATACAGAAATAAATTGGAGAAAGGGAGGAGGTAAGATGCTACAGGAAGAGAGATAGGAGGGGATAAATTATATGAGTGGAAAACCAGTGAAGGAGATAATAAGCAAGAGATGAGAGGTGGAGGTAGAGGTGGAGAGGAATAAAGGTAGAGGAGAGAAACAAGTGGCAGAAAAAAGGGAATAAATTACAGGAGGAAAAGAAAATGAAGTAGAGAGGAGAGGAAGTAGAGAAAGAGAGGAGAGGGAGTATGGAAGCAGAGAAGAGAGCACTGACACAAAGTAGAAGAAGAGGTGAATCTCTTTCCTCTTCCTGGTTATAAAACCCATAACAGGTTTCATTTCCATTTCACAGATATTTTAACAATCTCATCATCACATGTAAGGCTGTAAATGTGTGTGTATGTGTTTTACACTTGTTTTATTGCCCACATTACACATTATAATCTGAGTTCAGATGAACCCTTCAAAGAGGTACTTATAGTGTGCATCTGTTTGGAGGTTTTTTTTATTTATTTGTGAGGGTTTCCATCATATGCCTTTCATACCTTTATCACAAAGAAGCAGCAAGTATGAATTGGAAGCAAGTATTAGCTAAACATATAAGTGGCACCGGTAACGGTGTGCCCTCAGCCCTCAACCCTCTCTGGCCCAAATGTTTCTGAACATCTTTGACGGTTCTAACAACCGAACGGATTTATGCCGTTCACCTTTTCAGTTATTTTCTCCCATACTGCTTCTGATCTTCGTTAAGTTAATTAAAACTACTAAATAACACTTTCTCATTGCATTCCTCCAGCAGGCTTTCAGCAGCTGTAAAATGTGTCAGTCTTCTAAGTGTCGCTGTTGCATCCGCCATTTTTTATTTTCTGTGAAGTGTCTTATGTCACCCATAACGCATTGACAGGCTATCTAAGTCAGTCTTACATTAGTCTCTCATAGGGAAGCTTTATGCAAAAGGTACATTTAAGTGTCTATCGCAAGTCTGACTTAGACTTAGTAACATTTAAGTCAAAGACTAGCTCTGTTTTTATGCAAGTGGCCCCTGGCCTTGGTTTTAGTATGAGAGAGAATGCAGCCTTTGAAGTGCTGAAGTGTGTACTTTGAAGTGCAGGAGGCACTCCTCCCTTGGACAGGAGCATTATGGGTAGGGGAGATTGCTGGCTCATCCCGCAGGGCGAAGAAAAAGACATGATCAGACAGATGGTAGAAAGCTGGAGGAGCAAATCTTGAGGAAGGTTTAGCCGAGGGCTTAGGGCAAGGAGAGGAGAGAAGAGGGAAAGTCTTCCAGTGTTTGATAGGTGAGTGAGATGTGAGGGGAGGGATGAGGAGGCTGAGAAATAGAAAATAAGTACAGATGAGGATGGACATGAGAGAAGAAGGACTGTTGCAGGGAGAGAAAAACATGGAAAACAGAGAGAGAATGATCAAAGAGAACTAAATGAGAGGGTGTTGAGGGTGAAATGCGAAGGAGAGGAACATAAGAACCTATCATTGCTCTGTTTTCCTCCTGTTTATTTCAGCACACAATAAATGAATCAGTATAGGCACAATACGAACTATACTGACCCAACAGTAAAATGTTTTTTAGACTGAAATTGAATTTACTTATATACATGATTTTGGCGGAACATAATTGATACAATACCCATGTTTGTGATGGGACAAAGCAAGATCTCATTTTGCTTACTATGAAATCCAACAGCTAAGAAAAAGGTTGAATAATTAGTGGTGGAAAAAGGCAAATGTAGTTTGGTAATCACACATATTAGAACACAATCCTGTGAATGTCACCAATATTTGGAATCTTGTATTAACCTGATCTCATTGGGAAATGCTGGGGAAAGCTCAACTAGGGTGTTTTTAGGTGTTTAGCATGAAAAAAAGTGTTACATTAACCTTAAAAGAGTACTCCACCAATCTGTCAGGATCCATGGACTTTGTCTTGTCTTGTTTATGTCTGTGTTTAGTTTCTGGTTTTATTTTGAAGTCGTGTCTGTGTCTCTGCCTTGAGTGTCATTACCCTCGATTGTATTCACCTGTTCCCCATTGCTCACCTGTCCCTGATTCCCCTTGTTAGCCTTTCCCTATTTATGCCTGTCCTTTTCCTTTGTGCTCTGTTGGGTTATTGTCATGTGTTGAGATGTGTTGAATTTATTTCTAGTGCTCCTGTGATTCTTCGTACCTGGACTTACTTTCTGGTTTGCCTGCCTACCTGTATCACCAAGTAAGAGCCTAAATAAATCTTCGAATCTGCTTTGAGCCTCTTCTGTCTGCATTTGGGTCCTTCTCCTGCCACTTCACATCCTACACCCTGACAAAATCTAGCATTGCACTTTTATAAAAACGGTCCAAGTCACGATGGACACTATTTATAAAAAAAAAAAAAAAAAGTCTTAAAATTAATGTAGCAGGACCAGTGGTATAACCCACAATGCAACTCAGCAGCTGACCGTTCGATCGGAGATTCAGGTGTGTTATGCTAGTAGTGGCTAATGTGGGATTACAGTAGGAGTGTGGAGTTACAGTAGAAAGAAATTAGGTCTGGTAAACTCACTTCCTTCTACTGTAACTCCACACCCCCAGCTCCAACTGATGTTGGAAGGATTTATACAACATTTTTCACATATGCAGTAGTCACCCAGACCTGTAACAGACTTTGATGTGTAAAACCAATAATACCTTACTAAAACCACCAAAAACCAGACCCAAAGCAGAACCAAGAAGGTGATAGTATTAGATAGTACACAGAGTTAGCCACTGATCCACTAGTAGACCAGTCCTGGTTTTAAGAAATAGGGAGGTGAGAGGGATGATGAAACAACAGAAAACAAAAGCTTTAAAACAGGTTGGAAGTACTACAATAAAAGTTAAGAAGATGTAGCTGTTAAAATCACTACCCAAATATCTTTCTAAAATACCAGTTCACAAGTTTCCAAGGCTGTTTTATGTATTTATTTTCCCCCCTGCTATAATATGAGGTTTTGTGCCAGTTTCAGTAGCTGTGGAACTGCATGTCGCTGTCCATCAAATGCTTGTAGAAAGGGAAAGAAGAGATTGGGGCAACACAAGGAGGGCAGAGGGAATAATGTACAAAACAGCATTAAAAGAGGAAGAAAAGTGAGGAAAGTATAAGGATTTATGAGGAGATGGGTAAAATGGAAAAGGATGGAGGAGAAAGAAGAGAATGGGGGAAACAGAAGAAATCAGAGAGTGAGCAGAGATGCTAGCAAAATGTCAGAGTGAAAGAGGAAGGCAGAGGGAGAGGATAAGGATATTAACAAATTAGAAAGAGAGATGAGGGGAGAGGAGAAAAGAGAGGCGGATTCCAAAAATGTACAGTGAATTAGTTCTGCCTTGTGAAACTGACTGAGAAATTCTTTGGGGCTAGGATTTCTGTGTGTGTGTGTGTGTGTGCATCCCTGTTTCCCTGTTTGTGTATTTGCATGAATAAATGTGTTGGTGTGTTTGTCTACGTATAATTTGTGTGTATGTTGTGTATGTCCGCGTGCCAGGATGTAAGGATCTAAGGTTGTTTGCTTACTGCCTTTGCTGCTTGTGTTTGTGTGTTTGTTTGTGTGTAAAGAGCATCACTGCCTCCCCAGAACAGAGCTGATGTGTTGACATTTAGACAAAAACACAAGCTCTGTCCTTTTAAAAGAGCAACCCTGAGAGTGAAGCTCACAGAGAGCTGACAGGGTCAGAAATGACTACTTCTGCTGCTGTTGAGTACAAAACAGAAAGGAAAAAAAAACAAACCATAAACTGTACCTGTCATGTAACTTAATATTTAACTAGTCCTTAAAGCAACCCAGGTTTTTAATGGAAAAACACACTGACCCTAATCAGAAACTGGGGCTAATTTCTGGTGTGGAAGCGATGAATTGAAACATAATTAAAGAATTATGTTTCTCCTAATTAGCAGTAGAAAGTCACTTGGTCACTACCAATAAGTCATCCTAAAACATGAAAATATTTCTTCTCCATCAATTCCCCCACCAGACACTTGTCAATATATGCTAGCATGTGGCTAACTCATTTGGACTACACATGCACATCCACATGCACATTTTTTGGTATAAGATTTATACTGAAATACTGATGTTTGTTGTTTGTTGTCACTACAATACAATATTGTGATTTCAATGTGTCTTCTTCATCATCAGATATTTCTCCAGCAAGGCATTTTGTATGGAGGTGGTGAAAGGACATGAGGAATATGCTGTGATACTAGAACTGTAATATTAAAAACATTAAATTGCATTATTTTTGCATGAATGTTCATGGAGAGTGTAAATTAATATAATATTTTGGAGGAAGGTAGCCACCAGTCCTTACTTATCCCCAGTTTGTTTCTCTCATAATAACTTTTAAAATTTGATTGAAATTTTTCATTGATGATTATATTTGGATAACACAGAAGTATTGCTTTGTCCAAAATAAATAAGTAAAATAACAGAGGAGCACTTCAAAGCTAATTGAATTTTTGCCTTTGCTGTGAAAAGTGTCTTTTACTAGCTAGCTAGGAAAAGTAACCTAGTGATGCCTTTGACTGGCCTCAAGAGTCACCTGTGAGGAGGACTATAGCTTCTTCTTTCAGCCTTTTTAGGGAATTAATTTCAACGTCCACCCCTGACAGTATTAAAGTTTAGCTTCTAGCTTTTCTAGAAATGTATTTAAGCTCTTCGCTTCTTTAGGTAAAGCAGTTCACTTCCAACTCTGACAGTTTTACATTCCAACTTCCAGATTTCCTTCAGTATATGGGAACAATAAAGAAACAGTTCAAGTGGAAGTGACCAAGTGTGTGATTTAAGCCCTCAACTAAAAAACAGTGGCCCACATCAGAATATATAGTAACCTTGAGATATTTTTCAGTAACAGAGAGAGAGAATGAGAAAGATAGATTAGGTTTAAAACGGGGGCTGCAAAAGAGATTTAAGGAATAGTAGAAGAGCGTTGTACAGAAAAAAACAAAGAATGGTTGTTGGCTTATGCTAATAATGTTTAATGACAGGATGAATGTTTGAGAATATTTGCAAACAGTATCATCCCCTTCCCCCCTATGCATTTGTTTGTATTTCCATGTATGTGAGTGTGTATCCGGTGCCAGGTTGAGGATCTACATTATCTGCAGGGACAACACGATCACTACATGGTGATTATTTGTTGTCTCTGGGACGTGATGACACGCCGCCTGTCTGTCGCTGCAGCTCAGATAGGCATTGATTAGGTGTCCGTGTCAAATGCTCTGCCCCCATCATTTGTTCATTTTAACCAGAGCAGGACAGAGAGGCCTAACCAGAAAATGCTGTTCCACTGCTGCGAGGGCAACCAAACGTGAAGACAGAAATAAAAGACAGAGTGAAAGAGAGACTGTCATTATGAATGGGATAAAGGATAATTCCAGTTTATTACAACTAATAGAAAAGTAAGTACTGGCTGACTCAGTTCCTTAAGCACCTGTGTCTAGACACTGTGTGTTCTTTAGAAAACAGGAACTGGTGTCATGGCCCCCTGGGCAACAGGAACCTGTGGTCAAGGCAAGAAAACTGCAAGTTACAAACCAAGCTACGAATGAATTATATATTTGTGACAGTTGTGTGACTTACATGCTCACTTCTGTGTATAAGAAGCAAACATGGAGAGTTTCTCTTGGCTCTTTGCTGTGGAGACCACTGATCTCTGTATGCTTGGAGTCCATTTGCAAATGTCTTGAATAAACTTACAGGAGGACAGATCTTTGTATTTTGTCTTATTGATACAGATTTCCACCACAAACTTTAGTCTTATTCTTGTCATAATCAACCATATAATCAGACAGGCTGTAAACAATGCTTATTAAACCCAACCTAAATCCTCATACCTAAAAAATAAAAAGGCTTTTGTCAGTGCCCCCCAAACAGACCAATATGACAGTGAGAGAAATGATCCATAAGAGTGTTATCAAAGTCCTGTAATTAAGGTCTGGTTTTTGGTTTTCACTCAACTATCCAACTGAAACTGAAACAATCTCACACTACTTCCACTTTGGCAGTCATTACTTACACATAAGTGGTCATTTGTTTCTATGTTACTGTAACCTGTATTATCTGTGTTTTGCACCCTTTCTTTGCATGTTCACTCTGTTAACTGACTGTAACATTTTTTTACAGAAGCTAAAACCTCTGTAATAGTGTCATAGTAAAAATGTATAATTTTAGAGTCATCTGAGGGCAAGTAATTCAGAGGCTTAATGTGAAAATGATACGAAATTGGATAGCCATTTTTCATTATCCAAACATTAGCTGGTCACAAGATTTAGCTGAGCCATCAAATACACCGGGAAGTCACCCTGAAGTCCCTGCAGTCTGTTTTCATATAGAACATAATAATTCATGAATGACAGCACAGCTGTAAAATGCAGAGGGGAGTCAAAGGTGAGATGAAGTAAACAAAGAGGGGTGGATGGGAGCAGGCGATAGAGGGATAGATGGAAAGAGGGAGGGAAGGGAGAGGTGGGCAGGGTAGATTAATTTTAAAAAAACAACTAAGAAGTGGATTAAGAGGAGAGTGTTTGGACTTAGGCTTCAGTTCCACATCTGTTCTTATTTTGAAATGCAGGAAAACTGAGGAAACGGAGAATTGGAAGAAGGGAAAGTGAAGGAAGATGGAAGGTGATGGCGGCACCACAGCTCTTATGTAATCATGTAAATTCATTTCAGCAAAACCATACATACAACCTGCACTCATTCTGTAAAGATTTAAAAAAACTGAATGATATTTGACAGTATTCCATACACAGACATGCATGTTTGTACTTACTTGTGAGGACCTTCATTGACATACTATATAACCTTCACAACTGCACGTGTAACCCCAACCATCATCCTAAACTTGACCTAAACCCAAGTCTAACCTTAACCCTAAAACCAAGTCTTAAAGGAATGGTAGTGAAGACTTTTTGGCTATTTTCTACATCTTTAAAGGACTGTTTTTGCTTATTTGCTTTCTTGCTGAAAATTAGATGACAAGATCGATACAACTCAATACACCAAAGATCAAGACAGTTATGTTAGCTTACCATAAAGACTGGAAACAGGGCATGTGGGAGAAGTTCGCCTTCAAGGCTTTCCTTCTGCCAGAAAGTCTTTCTAACATGTGATTAACACTGTGAAACGGTCACAGGCACCAAAAGTACGTACTGTAGTTCAATGTTGCCTTATTATTTTAAACTAAACCATGATCTTTTCATAAACCTAACCAAGTAGTTTTGGTGCCAAAACCTTACCAAACTGCGACCGTAGTACTGCCAGAAAGCCTTGTGCATGTGCATAATGTTGTGAAATGGTCGCAGTATGGTTAGGTTTAGGCATGACTGATTTAACTGTTCATCAGAGTGATGGCCTGTGGAAAGAAACTGTTCTTGTGTCTGGTTGTTTTGGCATACAGTGCTCTGTAGCACCTACCAGAGGGGAGAAGTTGGAACAGGTTATGTCCAGGGTGTGATGGGTCTGCAGTGATGTTTGCTGCCTGTTTCCTGACTGAAAACCTAATAAAAAAATCTGACCATTATTTAATAACTTTTGAATTCCTATTACTGGACTACACGCCATTAGACAAAAATTCCTACACTAGATGTCTATCTGATAGTGCTGTAGCTAAACTTAAGGAAGTGATTACATAGGCATTTAATTCAATGTCATGTCTCAATATAACAGAGTAATATAACATTACACATCCCTGTAGCTGTGCTACATTGTTGGTATTATGATGAATGTAGAGTCTCATCTCACTTATTTTATCTGTATGTTTTTTGTTCTTCCTCTCATGCCTTCTGATGGAAAGTGCAGGCTTTTTTCAATATTTAAAAAGGTCTAGTAGAGACAGTTAATAAACATCCATTATACTTTAGACATCCCCTAGCTACCGACACTATTAACATAATAAAGTGGAGGAAAGTGCAGTATCTATTTGTGAAGATGGTAATTTGAGCCGTGGACAATGAGAGAAGTGAAGCTGACAGTCTGCTGAAGTGATGTGTCACTAAATATAGTGATTCATAATAAATATGAGGCTGCAGCAAGAGTTTGACAGCTGCATAGGAGCTCCAGCTGAGATACAGTTTTCACTCTCAGCATCTTTTTCTTGATCTCTCTGTTTTCTGCTGTCTCTCCCTTTTGATATTATCCTCTTATTTATTTATTGAGCAGTTGGCCAGCAGTTAGCAAAGTAAAACAAATTGTTATTATTTAGCTGTGACTGTGGTGGACAGCTCGCTGAATATGAAACACAAAAGTGTAAATCAGACATTGTTTTTAGGTATTTTGGGGAGAGTTTCAAGTCTGTCAGTGCAAACCTCAGTTCAAGTGTCACGTCCTTGGGGGCAACTCACAAGTCCTCAAAAGCAACAAGTCAAGACGTGTAATAAATATAAATGTAAATACGTTTGGCTATGCGAGGTCTGCCTGTCACTATTTTATTTCTTTTTTTTATGGCTTTTATTGCGTCCAAAACTACAACTGCTGCGACAAAACTTGAAAAATCTAATGTATGTTGACGGTGACTAACTATGTCTTTTTTTGTTATGCTTTCAAAAATAGACTGATGCATCAAGATGTAACACTTGACTGTCCCCCCACAGAAAACCTCTGACACAGCTATCCTCCATCTTTCCTTACCACCGCCATCATTAGTATCATGTGAATTTGCCGGAACAGAAATGCTGAAAAGTCCCACAAATCCTGAAATGTTCAGACTGAGGATGCGTAATTGCTTCAGATAAGACATGCATCAGCTCAAGGTCTACATCTGAAAGCAGTCTATTCAGAATTGAACATGTCAGATTCGGTGTGGCATTTCCTGTTCACACTGCCAAAATGATGAACTGATCAAATGATAATCAACTATAAGAACACTTTTACCTATAATTTTAACATAGCAAGTGTAAACTGCAGTGTAAAGAATGTGCTGTGTGATAGTTTGCTTATAATAATCAGAAAATGTGTCATAAAAAATTTAATAATTTCTTATTCATGATAAATTGTTGTATATACCAATTAAAATCAAGACATCTCATTAAAATTGATCCATGAAGAACATGATACCAGATATCAATTCAGCAGTCCAGAAACAGCTGAGATCAGCACCACGGACAGAGGCAACATCCATGTGCAATAACCACAACTAACCAGCAGGGGGACCGACAGCTACTTTTAATATGAGAGCTATGTTTCTGATTTACTGTAGTACTGGATAATACTACACAGAGTAATGTGGTCCTGGTTAGTTTGTCATGGGGGAAAGGGGGGGTATATTAGCATTTAAAATCACAAAAATTATACAGAAGCAGACAGAGGAAGGGAAATGAGAATGAGAGTGAAATATAGAGAAAGTGAAAAATAAGAGGGGGCAGAGAGAGAAAGATAGATACTGCAGAGGGGGAGAGAGCAGCAGTAGAATACAAACCACTGAGCTGCTGGTTGCAGCTGGATTTTTCTAGTTCTACACACACACACACACACACACAATGAAAGTCCAGGGCTGAAAAGCACCAATCAGAAGAAACCATTCCACCGCTCTGGTTTCTGGCCAGGGCTTACATGTCTGTGTTGATGCATTTTACCCAGTAGGATGTCATATCCCACCCAGTGGTTTTGATGGATGGCTTTGACAGATTTAAACAAAAGAGAATCCTGCCTTTATGAAAATTTCCATTTCACTTTCGTTAGAAATAAGCTAAAACCAGAACATTATTCAAATTTAAATGTTAAAGTCCTGTTTTCATTTTCATTTTCAAGTTTAGATTGCACATTGTTTGCCAACTTAAAAATGAAAGTGTCCATCCAATGAATGTCCATTTCACATATTGGTCAGTGTAGTTTGTTATTTGAATGTTAATTTCGGCAATAATTATGCATTTGCAAACGTGAAAAGGAAAATAAATCATAATATCTTGAATCTCCTAAATCATCCATGCACAAATGGAAAAAGAGTTTCTCAAATTGATGAAATGATTCCATCTTGATCTTGGCAGCTCTGGACTTCTAACACACTGACATTTGTCCAGCAACTGCACACAAACTGACACATACACTCATATGATACAACACATTTACATACACAAAAATATGCAACATATATTGAGTTTGCTGTGTCCTTTGTGTATTCTCAGTCCCTCTCTATCTTTTCCTTTCTCTACCCTTTCTCTTTCTTTCTCACTCCCACATCATGGTACAGTCCAGTCCTAACCTTTTTGCTTGTTTCAATCTCACTCTCCTTTAGCCATCCATCACTTTCTCTCTCTTTCCCTGTGTTTCTAGCTCACACTCTCATGGTGTTTGTGAGGACAATTATTGCTTTGTCACCACGAATGGGTGTAGGTGCATGTGTGTGTGTGTGTGTGTGTGTGTGTGCATGCATGCAGGCAAGGATGTGAATGTGCTTTGCATGTGGTTTCTCTCTCTCTCTTTTTGTCTTTCTACCTTGCTCTCTCTCTGTGTTTTTTGTCATTATTGCTGAGATTTGTCACAGTGTATACAATGATTACACAATGTGTGTGTGTGTGTACTGTGTGTGCACTGAATGGTGGATCCAAACCATCATGAGACACAGCATAAATACATAGGGGTACGCACACACGCACACAGGGGTTTTCACACTGCCATTAGTCGTCAAGTCTCCCACTGAGCAGAGCAGATGAACAACATGCTAGTGAAAGAGCTAATTCAACAACCCACACCTGAATTACACAAAGACAGAATGTATCTAAGCATGTGCATATGTGGGTGTCTGTTTTCCTGAGTGGTGCTTGAAACGTAATGCAGTGAGATTATAACAGAACTGCGTTAGCTTCTTAGTAAGTCTGAAATCACTCTCCATTTGCTTCCTTTTTGCCTTCTGCTTCTTGTGTAAACTATAAATAACCTGTCCTCAACTTTAGCTCTGTTCTCTATCACTTTAGATGCTGTTCTCGTGGTTATACACCATTTCTTGTATGTTTTCAAACCAAATACAGTATATACTTGTGATTATATATAACCAACTGTCAAGGTGTCCTGATGTTGATACATAGAGGACAAAGTGGAGGTGAATCAGAACACCTTGGAATGTGTTATGACTCTGATAGCTGTGTTTAAAATGTGATCAAGTTTGCAAGTTGTCAGACTCACCTAATGTGCACTGTTCACAACAAGCACACTGTATGCAGATGTATTATAGAAATGGGTATACCCACAGATTTCTTTTACCATTTGGTGCAAGTTCAACATTAACTTTAACTTTATTGTCCCCTTGTCTGTGTGTCGACTGGTGTACGTACATTGTTGATATTGACTGTATTGTCTGCTGGCTGTGCACCAAATTGCCCCTCGGGGATAATAAAGATTACCTTTGATCTTTGACCTTTGGCGACACTTATCTTGGTACTGTTTAGATTTGACTACAGTGTTTTTAATTGAAATGTAGATGAAATGCACAAGTTTTTCCAGCGTGGCATTCCCAGAGATGCAACAATGAGATTCTATTACTGCAATTTAATCAGCATACATCTTGACGTTTGTTGACATTTTCCTATGGTGCACCTTCAAATTGTTGAGAGGCAGATTACGCAGAAATATCAAGACGGTTGTGTGTCACAACAGAACTGGATCCAATCATCAACAAAGAGCCATGTATAGTCATCACGGGACACAATGTTTCAAATTTCAAGAGGCATGCAGCAGGTCTGCACAAGCAAAAGTGTGAACACCAGAGCAAAAACCAAGCAGGGACCTTCATGTCTTGCACTCTTATATAGAACAATGATTAAAGTCACCATCAGAAGTTCATTACTGTCATCAAGGTATATAATAATATATAGTTTAAGTTTAGTAAGAATAAGAATATATAGTAAGAAGTTTAGTTGAGGTATAGTTGATGTTATAGTAAAAGTATAGCAGAAGAATTTTATCATACCATTTATTATCTCAAAATAGGGACCACTTCAGCAAATGTAATGTGTGACCTTTGTAGCGGTCAGCTGTCAGTTGCATCACCAACCACCTGTCAAGAGTTCATTCACGTTTCGCACAGTTAACACCCACAATCTTCTTATAATCCAATCACAACCCCGCAAAAAACAACAACACACGCAGTGTGAAGCCAACTACCTCCCGGAAATCTATTAAGGGGAATCTCAGAGCCGCCAGAGAGAGGAGTGAGTGGAGGAGAGATAAGTCAGTTTTTTCTCGCGTTAACGCTAGCTTGTCTCGGAAGTCCGTGTCAGAAGGAGGAATATCCCGTGGATTTATATTTCCCAGTCGGAGTCTCTCCTGGAGTTGCCGGTCCTGGCGGCCTAAGGCCGACTCTGCAAACCTGACAACCTGACTACTGACTGACTAAACGACGGTACAGTGAGTACCCGGTATAGCCGTGTAAATAATCCCTGTTATGTGATCCTCGAACAGACGCTGGTATTTATTGTTGGGATTTCCTGATTTGTTTTGTTTTGTGGGTAGCCTATCCGCGGAGTTTTGAGTTGTCTTTCTTTTTGATTGGTTGTGTACTTGATTGGGACTGAACTGTTGGGATTGTGGGGAAAATCGAACCGGATCAAGTGGATTGAACTGAGACTGAAACGAGACACGCACTCACTCACACACATACCAATATTGCTGGCTTGGTTGATTTAATACACATCTGAGAAAACCGAATTGAGCTGTGGTCTATTTGTGTTGTGTTGCAGTGTTGGTTTTTTGAGTATATTTCTTTATTGGTTTGTATGGTTTGACAGACTTCTTTGCTTTCTATTTAATTATTATTTGTCAGACGTGACTCTGACTGGCACCCCTCTTCATGTTTAAGTGTCAAGCCTGCTACACCTTAACTACATTGTTGGAATCAAACAGAATAAACAGTATTCTGTAATAACACACATGGAAATAAAGGTTAAACACAGAAATAGTATATGATTTCCGGTTACACTGAACAGATATTGGGGTAGTAAATGTTGCCCATCTCCAATACGATGAAAGTTCCCTGACCAAAGCTGCTGAATGTGTTTTTATTGTTATTTATATATCAAATGGCATATTGGACAAACCCTTGCAGTGTTGTGTGGGAGGGTTTTACTCACAACAGCTTCAGGGGTGCCAGCCTGTAAAAACTGTAATAAAATCTGACTCACACTGCTTTAAAATGACTGCTAACCTCCCTGAATGAGTGTCATTAGTCTGAATGTCAATAGAGTGTTTTGATGTTTCATGGAATTCTCAGTTTTTTTACTGACTCCATGTAACTTTGAGAAATGGGTATGGCAATTTTATATATTAAGACATCTCCCTGTCTTCTGATCCACTTGTGTTTTACTGTTGATGCCGTTAGTACAAACTCAACACTTCTTGCATGTTTACCTATTGTCTTGATACATTTGTATAGTGTTCCACAGAACCAATCCCATAATTACAACAATATAGTCACACCATACCCACCACTCAACAGAAATACTGTCTTCATTCACAAATTTTTACATCTTTCATTGAGAAAATAATTTACCTTCACTGTGTGTGGCACAGCCATGAAACAAGTCTCTGTTAAGACTCAAGAATGAAGTTTCCTAAAACATTATGTTATCAGCATGACCTCTGGGCCATAAAACATGACCCGCCCGGACTCAGGGATGACATTAAGGAAAGTTAAGTGACAATTGCCCAATTTACGACAGGCCTGTAGTTAGTTTTTTACAAATGCTTAAGCATGATTTTGAAAACAGAGCTCATTTTGTCAAAACACTACAAACAATTCACACAACCACACAAACAAGCAGCAGAACATTTAAGATCTGTTGCAAAATTAAACACTTCATTCAAAACTAAACAATAATATATAAAAACCCAATTTTGTCACCATATGACACACACATGGTTCATACGATCTGATTCTGTTTTTAACATTTCTGCTTTTCTAATGATATAGTCTGGGTTAGATTTTTTCAGAGGTATTGTTAGAGTAAAGTACATGAATATATTGACCAAACACAAAACACAAGACCAGTACTGCACACTGATCTCCACATTGTAAAATCAGTCAATAAATCCATGCATTTGATGGGAGATGGGATGTCTGGTTTTGTTTAATAACTAATGAAACAGGAAATGTCAATGTGCATTTACATAACAAGTAAATTGATCATAGCTTGTAATGAAATAAGATTTAAGTTGAAATACCACTCTGCATCTCCCCCCTCCTCTTCTTTAGCAGAGATCAGAACTGGATGATTTGTAGTAATTCTATTTTACTTATTTCATTTGCTATACCTATGGAGATACATATATGTGGACATACATATAGAGATCTATGTGCACGAGTTAAGCTTGTGTGTCACTGAATGTGCTTGTTTTCTTCTCCTCTTAGGAGAAAGACAGAGACCTCTCTGGGATCAAAGGAACTCTGGTATATATTGAGTTTACTGTGATTTACTCATTAATTTGCTGTGCATATAGATACACAGATGCAATATATACAGACATATATGGTAAATATAGTGGGGCAAAAAAGTATTTAGTCAGCCACCAATTGTGCAAGTTCTCCCACTTAAAAAGATGAGGGAGGCCTGTAATTTTCATCATAGGTACACTTCAACTATGAGAGACAGAATGGGGGGAAAGAATCCAGGAAATCACATTGTAGGATTTTTAATGAATTAATTGGTAAATTCCTCGGTAAAATAAGTATTTGGTCACCTACAAACAAGCAAGATTTCTGGCTCTCACAGACCTGTAACTTCTTCTTTAAGAGGCTCCTCTGTCCTCCACTCGTTACCTGTATTAATGGCACCTGTTTGAACTCGTTATTAGTATAAAAGACACCTGTCCACAACCTCAAACAGTCAGACTCCAAACTCCACTATGGCCAAGACCAAAGAGCTGTCAAAGGACACCAGAAACAAAATTGTAGACCTGCACCAGGCTGGGAAGACTGAATCTGCAATAGGTAAGCAGCTTGGTGTGAAGAAATCAACTGTGGGAGCAATTATTAGAAAATGGAAGACATACAAGACCACTGATAATCTCCCTCGATCTGGGGCTCCACGCAAGATCTCACCCCGTGGGGTCAAAATGATCACGAGAACGGTGAGCAAAAATCCCAGAACCACACGGGGGGACCTAGTGAATGACCTGCAGAGAGCTGGGACCAAAGTAACAAAGGCNAACTTGATTACCTAAAATAATTCTTCAGAAAGAAATTGGAACAAAGAAAATAGTTAAGATAGAAAAGATCTAGATTACCTAAAGTAATGCAGCGTTAGATCAGGAATAGGATCTTCCTTCAATAATCATGATAAAGAATCGTAAAATATTTCACTCTGCTTCCTAGTTACCGCTCAGCTGCTGAACGATGCATTAAGGTGATTTCACTGGTCAGTGTTAAAGTTATCCACTTTGTGATTCCCTGTGATTACACGAGTAAACACAGCTTGCCAACTAATCATTCACTGTGTCATCTGGTATATAATGGTCCTCTTTTCATGCATTAATTGTCTGTTGTTGTATTCGGAATTTCATTCATGAATTTATTAATTTTTCATCGCTGTATTCATTGGATTTATTCTTGGTTGCATTTATTCATTTATTTGTATGTCTGATGAAGTTGATTTCTTGTTCAACACATGATCATAAGGCTCTTCTAGACTTTCCAAATGTTATTGAACTGAATGGATCAAAGAGTCATTTCGAGGTGTTTGGGATGCTCAAAAACATGTATTCACTGCTTTACAGCCGCTCCTTTTCCAATGATTGTGTATGGTAAAAATACTTTTTGGGCCCATGTGCATCACGTGATGAACGCAGAAGTTGCAGTACCCCGATGCGGCCAAATCGCTTCACAGCCAACCTCTGCACCTGGAGGCTTGGTGTGTGTCCTCGTAAGCATGGTGGTAGAACACATGATACTAACAATACAAGGACCTGCTCAAAACATTGCCCTACAGCAGTTTCTGTTCATGTTTTTCAGTGGTTGAGTGGATGAAGTATTGATGGACTGGGGGAATAATAGACAGAACGACTGTTCTATTCATTCCATTTGTTGAGACTGATATCCACACTGAATCAACGTAAATGAAAACTCACTTTAAAGATTTTTTCTACTGTTGCAAACCCAGGACTTATTTACAGTCAAGGTTACAGTATCTTTTCAACATTAAAGGACGGCTTTATACAACAGTGTTTCTAGCTTTAGTATATTCCAAAGCTTTGCAGTATAAAGCCATCAACATAACACTACCTTTATGGAAATTCATTATAAAAAAATATTCTTGGCCAAGGCGGTGCAACCTGTTACAAAAGCAGGGTTCTTAGTCAGCCACCTGTTGCTATGGTTACAAAGAATGACTATCACATAGGTAGTATAGTGAGAAATAAATTTCCTCTCGACCAACATGCATTCTCTTTTTTTGATGCCAGGGACACACCTCTGCTTGAGAAGATGATGAAAAGCAGATCCAAGGTGTGGGAGGTTGTGAGGGAATGTGATGCAGGGTGCCACTGAAGGCCAGGTTAGCCCACCTGAACACTACAATATGGTTCTTACTACATCAAAAGAGACTCTCATGTTGAAAGACTCTCTCTCTGCAACTTGCTTTGTTTTTCTATCATGCCTATTCACTCGAAAAAGTTCTCTCTTTTCTTCATCCCCAGTCTCTCACTCCTTCTGTCCTTCAGCTTGTGACAGAGGAGATGCTTATGATGTCCCATTGCTGAGGTTATTGATGTCACCTGCACTCCTTCCTTTCCTCGTCTTGACGGAATATCTCTCTTGTTGTCTCCCTCCCTGTCCCTTGCTCTCTCTTACAGTTGGGCCAACATTTTCCCTCTCCAAGCAGTGTGATGTTCATGCTTATCTTTAAGTGTGCGTCTCCCTCTGTGTTGACACCTGGATGCTGTCAAGGACAGGCAAAAACCATTGGCGGCTAGCGCTAAGGCACAAAACATGCTTTGATGGCGTGTCATGCAGACTTCAAAACGTTTGACGGACTTTGTACATCAAAGCCCTCGCATTTTAAGAAGCGGCAGTAGTGTCATTAGAGACAGAAGTGGTACTTCAGATGGTCCAAGGTACCCGGGAACATCGTGAAAAATTGGGTTGTTTACTTTACCACCTTTCTATCACCTCTCTGCCAGGGAACAAAGTTTACCAGGTGCGATGGGCAAGTCTGAATACAAGTTCTCTCTCATTCATTTCACTATCTTAACCAGCTTCCCACCCTCCTTCACTTCAACCGTATTTTATCTACCTATATAGCACTTTATATTCCACATGATATCCCAGTCAACTTGTTGACAATTGGTTAGATGTCTGGTGCACAGGTGTACAGGAGATGAATTGTGCCTTAAGGATATGTATACATATATAAGTAGTTATGTGCACGCTGACGCACTATTTTGATTAAACTTTTTTGGTTAATTTAAATAATTACAAAAAGAATATTCACTCTGCAGAAGTATTGTTTTTATAAACCATAATATCAAAACGTTTAACTTAGCCTTAAATGTGATTATTAGGTTTGGTATTAAAGAATATTTTCCAAATTTTTAAATAGCTCTCACTATTTCTTGCCAAGAAAACAGTAAAACAGTAGAGATGCTGCACAGAAGTGCTGGGAAGATGGATAAACAATTGTTCCTCAAGAAATGGTTACATTATCTAACTTCCTCTAAAACTAAAAATTGCATTTCTACATACAAACATACAATGTGTTCATTTTTGAGCTATAGAGGTACTAATAGGCGGAAAACTTTGGAGTTGGACAGGCTAGCTGTTTCCCCCTGATGCTTCATGCTAAGATAAGCTAATCACCTCTTGGCTCTAGCTCCATACTTAAGGCTGCATTCTGACCAAATCAAGCGTTGCGGCAAATAGCGCAGGGTTGTGTGGCGGTGTGTCACATTCTAACCAGCAATCCCAACTGGAAGAGCAATAACCACCCACGTTCAAATGACTGGGAGGACTGGCGTTTTCACCGCAGCACCTGGTTTGGTCTGAATGATTTGGTCTGTGAGTGGTGTCAAGCTTTTCAACAAGCTCTTGGCAAGAGAATAAGCATATTTTGTAACTGTTGAAAATAGGTGCAGAGTGGACCATTAACATCAGTGATAAAATCAATCACAAGAAGTTATAATCCAATCTTTGTTGTTGAAAAATTCATACATTTTCTCAACAAATGTCTACATACTATATTTTCACTCCTACAACAATGTACATGTTTTTTGAGGAACAAATATAAAATAGTAAATAATAAAATATACACACTAAGTATAAAGAATATAATAGACTATTAGTGTGTGACTGTATGCATGGAGGGGGAATGTGCGTGTGCGTTTATACGTGTGAAGAGGGAGGGGGCCACTCCAGATGGCCAGTCCACCATTGGCTAATAATAGCTATCTTTGCTTAATCCCTGTTTTTAAATGCTTATCTATTTGTAGTGGGTGACATGTTTGCACTGAGTTGATGACGGCTTCAGTAATTCACACTGCTGGACTCCATGTTATTGCTACTGAGCACGTCCACCAATGACGCCTTTTAAAAAAACTTCTGAATGCTGTACGCTTAAAATTTAGAATGGCTAGTGTTTGAGTCAAACTTTCTTTAATGCAATGCCTTGCAATACTTCAAGGAGTTGTTTATATTGAGTGTGTCATGGCATGATTGAGTGATGGTGCACCATTGAGCAGGTGGACCAGTTTGAGTGAAAAAGCCTGGGGCCAATATTTCACTCCCAGTCCGTCCTTGAAGTGATATACAGTACTAACTATTCACACCGGTGAGCTGAAGTAAATTGAGTATGTTTTGTTTCTATAAAGCAAACCATACACCTACTTACATAGATAAATTGAAGTAAATTGAGCAAAACCTGTTTTTTCTACACGGTTGCTGTGTGGTGGCGGTGTAAAATTTGATGAAATAGCCACTGAATAACGCACTGTAGCAAGCACACACACACATACACGTATAGCGTCAAAAGAATTGTCATCAAAATGATACATACACACATAAACACTGTGCATCTCAGGAGAAATGTTTATTTTCAGAAGCTGTCTCTTTCGCTTCCTCTCGCTCTCCTTGAAAGATCCTTGCCTCACCCAAGCTGAGTGAGTCGGTGCCATACCACCATGGAGAGTTTGAAAGTTAAAAGACGGTGTTTATTGTTTCTAAAGGAATGTGAGAATACACAGACATTTCCTGCCACTGCTGTCCTTTTGAAGTGCAATCTCTGTTTATCTTTCTGCAGGGTTTTAGTTTACATTGGAGAATACTCAAATAGAATGCTATTACACTTTTGTATGAAATCAAATGTGATACGCTGTGCTCTCATCATAATTGCACTGTGCAAGATCCCTTATGTTTTTTCAAAGATGCTATTAGCGGAAATAAATTGGACATGATGCATAAAAACAAAAATAAACAGGGTTTGCACAGGTACACCAATAGTTTCACTGATCATATAATATAGCAATATTGTGTTACGAAAACAGATTCTTAAACAACCTCATAGTGTTCCCACTGGGAGGCAGAGACTGTCACACATGGTGGGCATCATGCTGTAGACTTTTATTCCAAAATGAGATATCCACCATCTGAAAAAAAATGGCACAGGCTCTTACAGAATGCTGCAAAAGGAAAATTAGTTACGTTTTTTGTTTTTTTTTCAAATGATGTTAGCTATCATAAGCCCTTACTTGATAAAATAGTAACATTACCAACTGGGTCCTTGGCTTTTTAAAGATACTGATCCCTGAATTTCATTCAATTAAGAAAGACAAAGAAAAGACCTAATTATTCACAGCATGCAAACAATTTTTAAATCTGTGTTCAAGAGCCGCCCATGCTCAGAAGGAAGTAAAACACAGGTGAACCTAATAACATTAATTACGGCTGCACTTTAGAGTTAGGGCCCTGGTATTGTACATGCTGGCTCAACTGATATGGCTTAAATTACGTTACTACTTACACCTGTGCTTTTTTAAATAGGCAGGTTTCCCAATTACAAACAAGTGAGGATGTACCAGCAGCAGGGAGGCAGAAAACACATTTAGAAATAAATCAACTCGCTCGAAACCAGCAAAATTACTTTTTAGAAGTTAAATTGTACACATTGCACATGGGACTGAGAAACTGCAGCTAGTAGCAGTGATAATGCAATCCCAGATTAAACAAAAGTTAGCTCTTGCAGGTTGTTAACGTACAGGAAATTTCGAGAAGTGTCCAACCGCAGACCTCACATCAGGGGAACCGAGGTCAGTGAGCCACTGGGAGGAGAGTGGTGTCCCTAGGCATGAGGTGTATCACTTCCTTTTCTACCACAAAAGCATAAAAGTGCTGTAACTTCTGTGTAAAAATACACTTTAAGTGAAATAAAACGTTTGTAGCTAACCTTAGTATTTCAACATTAGCACGTTGTGGGAAAAAAGCTCCAACTTAATGCTAGCGTTAAGTGATTTTGTGTTTGTCAATGAAGCAACGCTACTGTTACCTTTTTATCCTGAGCTGGAAGGAGTTAAAAAATACTGGAAAATGGGTAACACTTTACAATATGGTACACAAAATTGTACTGAGGAATACATTTAAGAATGTACTGCTAGTTATAGATGACAAGGAGTTCCTGAATAACTCTGAATCAAGTCTGCTACAGTAGATAATGATAAGTTACCTGTTAATAGGCAGGTTAGATATTGTCTTAATGAACTAGTATCTAATGATTAGCTTCTGGATATCTGTGAATCCACGTAATGGTAACTTACTTAATGCATCGTTCCTAATTAACTCTGAGTAAGGTGCTAAATGGCACTCAATCAATAACAAATCATTACTTCCTTATTACCTCCACATTTGTTGCTAGTTTTGCCCCCCCCAAGTAAAGTAGTGTATCACCATGAGCTGCTAGGGCTACTGGTAATGCATCACTACTTCATGATTATTTCGGTGGCCCCTCAAGTGAACTAGTACTTCACCCTTCCCACCTGACAAATAACTATTGAGGTGTTAATGAATATGCATCATTACTTCATGATTATCTTATTAGTACATTCCATTTTTGTGCTCCCTCAAGTAAAGTGAACAATCACCTTTAGCAGCTGACAAAAACTGAGTTAATTAATCAGTATGCATAATTGCTTTCTTAGTTTGGCCTGCTAATCATTAAAGAAAAAAATGGAAAATGAAAAAAGTGAGAACAACAAAAAAAAAGCACAACAGGAGAAAGATCAGAACAGCAGAGGAGGGGTCCTGCATCAATCATAGCAAAAGTACACAGCAACACTAACCATTAGGGGAAAATGGCTCCTCTTTACAAGAACATCATTTGTTGAAACATTAATAAGGTTACACATAAATTGACAGTTAATACAGTTATAATTACAACTTTAAAAAATATTTATTAACTGTTAGTGCACCCTTATTGTAAAAAACAAAATAAAAAAACCCACCTAACATTAAACCCAACATATTTTCAAGTTGTATATAGTTCGTAGTACCCACTGATACCTTTCCATGGCCTCATCTGGGGTCAAGACTGAAACAACAAAAGAGCCAATATGTTACCACGGTTATTATGTCCTCTGACAAGTTTGCTGTTGCCTTCAAAACAGTCCACCGTGGTTTATATCTCCAGCCTCTCAAAAACTATTTCAAATGTTTTGAAAACAGGAAACCGACTGCTCCCAAGCCCTCTCCTTAACTTTGTATGTAAATGTCACCTCCAAGTCCCTCCTAATCAAAAATCCCAGCATCCATTGCACATTGCAATTTTGTGAACAGTTATACCCCTAGTGAAAAAGGAGAAGCCTAATAACATACACTTGAAAGATCCACAAACACTGAAAGCCTAGCGAGCAAAGACCTACATAGACCTTTGCTCAGTAATTGCTGCTAATGCTATTTACAGAAGCAGCAGAGGGAAATGGAGCACATGGCACCCATGTCTTCCCTGTATGATTTTGAATGGATAAACCAGTTCCTGTCCACACCGAAATGCCCTGCAATGCTTTTGCAAGGGTATAGTACCTTATTGTGTGAAATTTGCAGACACATGAAAAGTTAGGTATATAAAAAAAAATAAAACGTATGAAATGTATGTTTTCTTTACTCAGTATCCACAGGAAGTGTCCTGCACGCTAGTGACGGGGCATGTATGTGTTCTCCCTCATATCAAGGACCACCTCCATTAATATGATCACAAGCAACTCTGTTGGCAGCTGTGGAGCACACATTGTACACTAACAAACTTGTGGTGTACAATGTGGCTTTTAACAAATAATTACTGGCAAATAGTTTGACAAAAAATAATACAGCAACATTATTTTCCCTTGTTTTTAGTGAGTTTGGCACGTTCAGGCTGGCTCAGCTCAGTATAACATTTGCTACAGCGCTGTGACATGGGCTAGCTAGTTGCTGCTGGACAAAACAGGAGAAGTATGCAAACACTACAACTGTCAGAGTTCTGTGCTGAACTCCTTTTAAAAAAGTTTTCATATTTGGCTGCCCATTCACATCTTTACTGCTTCCAACAAAGCAGTGTGATTGGCCAACATGCTTTCCACAGGTGCCAAAAGTACCAGCACAGGTGTGCGTCATCACTTTACCCTGTACATACCTACATACCTCTCTTTGCTTTCTTGTTTGTTTGTTTTTTCTTTTCCTTCCCTTTCTTCACTCCTTTCTTCTTCTTTGGGTAATCAGAGGATGAAGAGGAAGATGAGATAGTGGAGGATGAGGAAGAGCTGGACTGGTCCTCATCGAGGATTAATCACAGTGACAGCTGGAAATGATCTCAGTGGCTACAATAAAACATTTGCCATGGCTAAGTTATTTTTTCATGTCATTGTTTTAGTGCTTTAGAATGAATGAAAGTCAGTCAGCAGAGCAGCCAATGGCCTCCATTCATTTTATTTTATATCATGAAAACCATGACGATTAAACACATTTTAAGTCTTTTAAGAAGGACTTTGAAATTACGAAGGGGTGATCTGTATGTCATTTCATTCAAGACTGCTCTTGAAGTTAGGGATGAGTGATTATCTGTATGTGTTCAACTAACTAAATTATTAAAGCTTCACTAAGCAGTATTACATGCATTTTTTGCAGTAAAATGACCCATCTTTAATATTCTTATTAGATACCACATTTAATGTTACCAACATGGACCTATGATAGCATAATTATACAACACAGGCTGTATTTAAACAAATATTATATCGGGCATTGCCTTTATAATAGTCAGACAAAACACTGAGAGCTCAGAGGACAGTACATTTATTTGGCCTTTATTTAACATAGTTTGACTTTCTTACAGGGTCATTTGTTGCTCATTAGAAGAAAACTACTGTAAACTAAAGTCAAACCACATCGAGTCACATCTGGTCACTAACACGGCCCTCGTAGTCTGGATGTTCTCCGGAGTCCCGTGGAGTTTGTAGGTAGTAAAACATAGCCTAATACAAGCTTCCTCAACGCTCTACTCCCATACCAGTTAAGACATCAGACCATTTAAAGCCGTGTCACTATCCGACCCCAGTAACTGTAGGCTATGGAAGCTGCCAGGGCATTGCATCTTTATTTCTAACTGTTAGACCCTCATTAGGCTTTCTTAGAGGGTAATTTGCGACATTAGATGCTTGCAGCGTATACCAGCAAAACTGCACTCATAAGAAACTGTCAACAAAGTTTATTTGTCAGCCACAGTGGCTCATGAAATGAGACTCTGCACACCTGTTTGTGAGTTTTAACTATTAAACATTTGAAGTGTAACAATGTGATGCATTTTCAGTACAAAGCCATCAGTCTGCCACCTTCAGTTGTCATCACCGAAACTAAACGCACGTCAAACTGATCACCAAAGCAGTGAACACAGAGCCTGACAAATGTTTCCAGTATTCATTACAAAACAAATAACAGTCAAAATTAACAGTAACAGTGTTTGCTGTCTTACCGTAAAACAGATTTTTCTTCCTCACCAGTTTCAGTGCAAAACTATCCACCACCTTATTAAAGCCCAGGGCTCTGACCAGATCACTAGATGCCAATAGCCAATATGCACTCTGAGCTGAAAGGGAGGTTTCATTCTTGGGATTCTGAACATTTTCCACCTATTCGTTTTGCAATTCATGCAGTTTATTCTTTATTCTGGTTTGCAAAATCACTATATCTGGTAAACAACATCCCTGAACAGGACCTCGTTATGAAAAAAATGGAGCAAGTGAGAGGAAAAGTACAGACAAACTTCATGAACATTGAGGTTGAGGTACTGCTAAATGAGGTTTGGCTAAACCAAACTTTTTTTATGGCGCTTTCACAATTGGCTTGTCCTAGAAAAACATTGCATGAGGGCAGATGACAAAAGTTACAAACACTGTCACTCACAATAACAACTGTGGAAAAGGTGAAGGAAAAATGGTTCAGTCTGAAAGTGATGACAAAAACAGATTGTGGCACAAAAAAGAGACATCAGTGCCACTTCAGTGTCATCTAAAGATGACAGAATAACAGCAGTCACTGGTGAGGCATCCATGAAAGGCATCCGCCAACCACAGAGGAGGCTGGACCACCACAAGTTAGAGAACAATTAGATTAATTTTTTTTGCAGCACAACAAAAAAATTCAATTAAAAACAATGGTACTTGAACATTAATAGTTTATCATAAATACCAAGTGATTAAAACTGAATGCTATTAACAGATACTCTAGATTAGGTTGTGCCAGCTCAGAGATCTGCGGTGCGTTTCTAAGCAAGGCAAATTTATTTGTATAGCACCTTTCAACGACAAGGCAAATCAAAGTGCTTTACATAAGACATAAAGGCATTAAGACAAGATATAAAAGACAATATAAAGACACACATAAATATGATTTAAAATGATTAAAATAAAATAGAAGATTAAATAAGCTAAAATAGAATAAAACAGATTACATGATACAAATGACAGTGCAGTACAAGATCTGAATAAAAAGTCACAAAATGTAAATTAAAGGCAGTGGCAAACAGAAAAGTCTTAAGAAGTACTGAGAGTTGGAGCAGACTTGTTTTTTGGGAGTTTGATCCAGATATGCGGTGCATAAAAACTGAATGCTGCTTCTCCATGTTTAGTTTTGGCCCTAAACCATTCAGTTCACCTTTATAAACCAACAGTAGTATTTTAATGTCAATTCTTTGACACAGAAAGCCAGTGTAAAGATCTGACAGCTGGACTGATGTGATCCACTTTCCTGGTCTCAGTGAGGACTCTAGAGGCTGCATTCTGAATCAATTGCAGCTGCCTGATCAACTTTTCAAAGACACCTGTAAAGACAGCGTTACAGTAGTTGAGCCTACTGAAGATAAATGCATGGACAAGTTTTTCTAAATCCTGCTGAGACATAAGTCCTTTAATTCTTTATATAGGCTATTCTTATGGTGATAGTGGCTGATTTTTCAATTGTCTTAATGTGGATGTTAAAATTTAGGTCGGAGTGCATGACTACAGCAAGATTTCTGGCTGGTTTGTGGTCTTTAATGTTAGCGACTGTCAGATGAGCACTGACTCATTCTTGTTTGGGCAAATCCGATCATTGATTTGTTCAATGTACCTACTCAGTGCTTGTGGGGGACAATAGTCACCTGGTGATATTGTTATATAAAACTGTGTGTCGTCTGCATAATTATGGTAAGATATTTTGTTGTTTTCCATAATCTGGCCTAGTGGGAGCATGTACTGTATATGTTGAACAGAAGAGGCCTGAGAATGGAGCCTTGGGGGACTCCACATGTCATTTCTGTACTCTCAGATGTATAGTTACTGATGGACACAAAGTAGTCCCTGTCCTTCAAATAGGATTCAAACCAGTTTAGTATCGTGCCAGAAAGTCTCACCCTGTTTAAAAATGGGAGGTTTGATACGGGCCTGTAGTCAGAGTAGATAAGTGTTGACTATTTCCAGGTTAAACGTTGAAGGTACATTTATTAGTCACTCTACAACACAGGGCTGCACTATGAAATTAAAGTTGTAGTCCCCTTCACACTACACACACAGAACACACAAACAAATATCCAAAATCAGAATAGAATAAAAATAAAAATGCAATGTATACAGTTACTTATATACATATACTATACAAAGCTAGTGGTATGGTAATAACGATATAATATAATAACAATATTTGATATAACAATATCAAAACAGAGCCTAACACTAGCAATCCACCCATTAGTTTTATCAAATATATCCTGTCTAACCACTGCAGTCTGTTATAACTGTATAAACATCATTCATTCAGTGCTTGTCTGTTAATGGTGTTAGTTGAGAGGCTTTATATTGTTTGCTATTGCTCAGGTCATGTGGTCTTATGCACTTCTTTTGTATATGTGTGTGCTGCTGAGTCAGGAGGTGTGTAAACTTACATTTTTTCCAGACAACAATGCATACAGTATATCATAGGTTAGTTTAGCTAGAACTGCGTAATATGTTTATGCGTTATTGTTGTGGGCTTTGGTATTACACTGTTTTATCTGCGCACCTTTGCATAATTGCTGTGTGTGAATTAGACAGACTTATCTCAGGCTGACTCATGACTAATCATCTGGTGAGGGTGCTGTGAACTGACCACAAGTTCTGTTGACGGCCGCGAAAGGAGTGTGTGTCTACAGATGTATGCAGATGGAGCAGTGTGCTACATACAGTATGTTTGTCTGATAAAGAAAAACAGGAAAGCACAATGCCATTTATCAGTGATATATGTTGGTTTCAGTCCGTATAGCAAACTAAAAACACATCACCCCCCACCCCCCACCCCCCTTGATGAAGCAATTAAGTAAAACAATGATAAGCGGTGATGAAAATGCTCTTCCAGCCACTAGGTTTTGTCTCAAGCCTTTGATGTTGCCAAACTCCAGCCTCATTGTGCAATCCGGCAATGACACCACAAATGAGCCTCTATCTCCGCTCAAAGTACACACTCAAATACAGAGAGACACATGCGGTAGCAGAAAACGCTCAGCACGCACACAGCCATGTACTGGAATGGTAGTCATCTAGATTATTGTGAGACAAAGCGGAGAGAGAGTCACAGGGACTGAAAGCTTGTACATCAAAGCCAGCTTGGTTGATAGTGATCGTAGCTTGTGGCTGCGTGGAAATGTGCAACGAGACATCACTCCCAGCAGGGCTTCATGATATTGGTCTTTGTGTGTGCATGTGTGAAATTTGTCATCCATACATCCATCCATCAAGTTTATCATCTTATATCTTATGAAGGACTCTGTCAATAACGTGTGTTTGTGTGTGTGTGTGTGTGTGTGTGTGTGTGTGTCTGTGTCTGTGTGTGATTCCTCTAATGATTCCCCATGGTGAGCAGGCCTGGGGCAGATGTGATGCACCAGATGTTATCTTTTATTTCTTCTTCCTCCTTGGCATCCCCCTGCTTCCTCCTGACAGACGTACAAATATGCATATTAAACACTTACACACATACATTGGCTATCTTAGCTTTGAGAAAATTAAATAAATTAACTAATAAGCAGCCTTTGGTGAAAAATGACCAATCATGCAAGTAGGTTTGGTGAAAATTGGACCTTGTGGCTCATTATTTCAAATCCATGCCGTTGTCAGCAAATGCATTGACCTGTAGTGGCTAAATGATCGATAGTAGAAATCAATGAGTATGTTTTGTTGCCCAGTTTGAATATTTTATTCTAATTATAACCGCATGTTCCCATTTTTTCATCTATGGATTAAATCAGGCTGCTTTTGCAAAAAAAAAAACATAAAATTTAATGTGACATAAAATCCTATATTTCAGATATTGATGTCAACATGTGCAATTTATTTAGTCTGTAACAGGGAATCTAAGGGGGGAAAATGTTGATTCTTAAAGGAATAGTTCGACTCGAATTTGCTGATTTTCTTTCTTGCTGAGAGTGAGATGAGAAGATTGATACCACTCTTATGTCTGTACGGTAAATATGAAGCTCCAGCAAGCAACCAGTTAGCTTAGCATAGCATAGCATAAAGACTCGAAATGGGGAAACAGTTAGTCTAGCTTTGTCCTAAGCTGAAAAAGTCTACCTACTAGCACCTCTACAACTCACTAATTAACACGTTATAGCTGGAGTACGGCTATAACAGAGTCACTACTCTTGGCCAAGAAATACGGCACCCCCCCCCCGTAAAAAATTTTTTGTATTAATTATTTAAACAACAAAGTGTTAAATTAGTGAGCTTGAAGGGTGCTGGTAGGCAGAATCAGTAGCTTCATATTTACTCTGCAGACTGACATGAGAATGATGTCGACCTTCTCATCTAACTCTCAGAAAGCAAACGAATAAGCATATTTCCAAAAAAGTTGAATTCCTCATTCCTTTAAGTAGCTGAAGGTATACATTTATATTGTAACACAGTAGTATAAAGCACTGCCTTTGTAAAGAATACTCTGTGATTTTCAATAATTACACTACATTTGTTGCACTGCTGAATATTCTGTCCCGATGCTACACATAATGCAACCCTAAACCATTTCAGCAGAATTTTGCTGTCAGTATCAGTCAACATAGAATGACTTTGCCTTTGCTCATTGTTCCTTCAACTGTCAGTGCAGAAGAGAAGAAAGATTTTAAAATGTACAAAATGGAAAAGCAGGCTGGATGCTTTGATGAGTGGACATGTTCTCATCGTTAAAAAGTGACGTCACATCAAGACGGGAATATCACAGTGAAATGTAAGCTGGGTCAGAATCACCAGCCCAACGCACTACGCTCCAAAAGCAACCTGTCAAAGAACTTGAACAGAAGACATGCACACGCCAAAGTGGTGTCAAAATAATAATTTCTCTTTACGGCTAATGGGGATCATGCTTCAACATGGACCGGTTGTGCAACTGTTACACATATTATAGGGACTTGTGTCAAACTGCATGGGGTAAATGCTGCCAATCACCATCTGTCAGACAAATACTGAGCAGAATACCAGTGAAAAGTAAGGGCTAGTATGACTTTTATAAAGTAAAATAATGAGTAATGAGATTACCCTCCACATTGAGTTAGCAATTTTGTGTGAATGCTTCCCCAACATGATCGTAATCACAGAAAAAAAAAAACAAGATTTCAGCACTTTGTACTTGGCCCACTGAATGAAAGGTCAAAAAAAGTACAGGGAATGTTTACCTTGAGAGAAGAGAAAGATTTAGGCACAATAAGGAGTGACAAGCAGAGGACCAGAGAGAACTAACACAAGCTTTTAGAATGAGCCCATGGCTGCGGAGGAGGAGGAGGAGGAGAGGTGGAAGAAACAAAATGAAAGGAAACCTGTCCTCCTAAAGGATAAAGCAACCAAGAGGAAGATGTGCTTTGCTTTCAAAAATATTAAAGGCACTCCCTCCTCTGCTCTTGAATAACACCCAAGGTTCCTGTCACATCTGGAAGAATAAGTGAAGGAAAAAAAAACAGCATTTGGGTTTCTACATGCATATATGTATGTATCGATAAAGACACTTTTTAAATGTGGTACAAGAACTACTCTCACCAAACTGGGTTACACATTTACACACGATCAAACCAGTCTGTGAATCGAATGTGATTTGTTCATATTAAATATGAGACTAAATCACGTTGATTATCATGGAGAGGCAGAGGCAGGTTGAGGGGGTGTTATTTTGTTGTAACCGTGATAACGAGATGGAGTTTTTAAATGTGGAAAATGTACAAAATGTTGCAGCAGTAACAGAATCGAGGGGGGAATTCAGAGAGAGGGCAACACAGATGAGAAAAACGGTGGTTAAAAGGAAGTGAGAGTAATGGCAAGTTGACAGCACAGGAGAGAAAGTAGAGGGGGGGGACTAGAGAGGGGAAACCTGTAATCTGGTGCTACAGTAAGCTCCAGTTGTTGTGTGATGCATTCACTCCCTTTTCTGTGACATGTATGAATAACAGCACACACGCAGTTACTGTAAGAGACAGAGACAACCTTTTGTATAGGAGGAAGGGTTCGGGGAGAGAGTCAGGGGAGAGAATAGACAGAATGTGAAGGATATGCAGAGGAAGACTCGCAGTACTTGACTTCAGTTGGGAGAAGCTCATTTGATAGAAGGAGAATGCAAATAGAGAGCCAAAAAACCTTTAAATGCAACAATTGAACATCAAGAGGTGTGTGTGTGTGCGTGCGGGAACATGTGAGTGGAAAAAAAAAGGTGCGAGAAAGAGCTGTGAAATTGTGCGAGATAATTTTCACACATCCACATTATTCAGTGTCTTTTTGTAATTTTTGACACTGACATTTTGTGTTTACTCTTGCTATGCTATGTATAGATTCAAATGTGTAAGTGCGTGTGTGTCCTTGCGTGTTTGTGACTAGGGAGACAAAAGCTCCCATCGCCATCCGTCGAAGCATGCGTTGCACCCTTCGGAGACCCTGAAGGCCAGGCTGTGCCTCCTCCGCTTCCTCCCTGTGCTTGTTTTAGTTTTTAACTAACAAAGTATTGACACTGGCAATTTTCATCCATAAAAACAAATATGATCAATCCCCAGCTGCCTGCTGGGGCCCGAAAACAATGCTGATGAGGGCTGTGAGAGTAAAACAAAAAGAAGATGCCAAAAAGCCTAATAGATAAAAAGTCTAATAGAACACATGCAAATGGAGAAAACAGCTTCACCAATTAGACAGCACATGCACAGCATTTAGATAAGAAACGCTGCAAACATTGGTGCAAATCATACAGAGCAGAAAACAACAGAAGTTTCCAGGGGACACTATAAAGTGATCAGCATGCCTGGACACAGCTGAGACACGTTATTTGTTGGGTTTGTGTCTCATGAAGTTGCTGAGTTCGATTATCCTGCAGCGGTGTTGGAAAATGAGCCAGCAAACAGTTTTTTTTCTCTGATTGCATGATTCAGATAATATTTCAGAAATACGTTGTTAATCTAGCGTTAGCATTTTGCTGATTACTAGGTTACAATTCAAATCTGAATCATGCAATCACAATGTTTAAACAAAAAAAAAGTACAACATTGGTTTATTTCTAGTGTAAAGTGTTTTTAACTAATTCCCGTGGTTTTCTGAGTGACGTGCAGTGTTTCTGTATTTGGTTGTGCTTTCTGTATTTGCAGCACATTTCTGTATTTGGTTGCATTTGCAGTTGTCTGTTTGCAGGTGTTTTCTTAAGTTGCAGTACGCCGACCTCTCTGGACCACCATACAATAGAACTCATATTAACATACAATACTATGTGAGTATGGTATTATAACAGACTTGAAAAATCTGGGCCTATCTTTCAAGGAATCTATGAAGTTCCTCAGTCACAAACACTGCTTAAAATCTGGCTCATATTAGCATACAGGAGGAAATTACTAATGGCAGGCTACTAATTGGAAAAAGGAACCTATATGAATTTGTTTGTTGCATGTGCATGTACATGCATCACTGGTATCGTCCTGATCTGACATTGTGCATGAACGCACCAGGATCTGTAGGTTCAGGCTGTGTTGTGGCCCGGAGTCCATCTCCGGTTCCACTTTTCCTCTTTTGGGAATTATTAATGAGAAATTAAGGTTTTGAAAAATGAGCCCTGTAATGGACCTCTGACCCACACCCACCTCTGCTTCTTGAAGGAAACTTGTAGTAAATACAGCTATACTTAATTTCATGGCAAATACTCGCTTTGGTTGAATGCCAATTAGTAGCATCTGTCAGCTTTAAAAAGAGGTCTGGCAATCAGCGCTTTCATATATTCACAACACATGAGACAGAACTGGGCAGATTTCTTTAAATCAGGAAACTCAAAATTGTAAATTTTTAACTAAATGAAAGGGAAAAAACAATGTTAACCTATGCTTTGCATTATACTTTCATTTCATACAATGTACACTGCTCGCTCAGCCTCAAACCCACAGAGCACCTGTGTGATTCAACCAGGGGAGATGTGGCTGTGGCAGTGGGGTGTGGTGCATCTGTCTGGGCTGGTATGCAGCTGTAGCTGGCGTGCTGCTGCAGTCGCAGCTGCAGGTAATTGGGTCGTCAGTACTAATGTCTATTTATCTCTCCTGCAGTGAAGCTGGCGTGGCTCCCTGCTGGTGTCTTCACACTCTGGCAGAGCATTCTCTGGACCAGCAGACAACATCATGGCCCACCATTCACAGTTAACCTCAGTATATAATATATACAGGGCAGCAACACTCTCCACGTGTTCCAGCATATACTGTGTGCTGCATACATGTACCTTTGGATGACCTTCTGTCTGTATTTTGACTAGCCTGCGTACTTGCCTTACCCATCTGATCTACTTGCCTGGTCTGCCAGCCAACTCATTGCCGACTATGCTGACCATGTAAAGCCCGCATCTATTCTACCTCCTGAGGCTGCTTTTGGGTACCAGAGTGATCCAGTGTTACGGATTATAAAGACAACAGAGAGAGAGAGAACAGAGTATTATTATGTTCAAAAAGTTTAGTCCAACTGAAATAATATTCCATGTTTTTCTGCTACAGCACACATATCTGCATACATGTCCTGTCCATTTTTGTTTCGATTTGGTTTCATGGTGGTGCATATAGCAGTCAGAATGATATAGTTTTTTCTTACATAGAAAGACAACTTCTTTGCATACAGCCATTCAAATCATTTCATTGTAAACTGCAGTGACAATGACAGCCAATTACTTAACACATAAAGAGGAGACTTTAAACCACAATGCTTTCTAGCTTGTCTTCTTTGCACCTACAAGCATGGACATGTTTTGTGGCACCTCAGCTTGCTTGGAGCCAACTTGGAGGTAGCTTGGAGGTGTGCTGTCAACAGTTTTACGTCTCCTTTGAGGAAAATGCTTCTTGAGCCACGTGGGATTTTTTTTGTGTTGCAATACTGTAAGTGGCCACTGGGACAAATTGGCAGCGAGGTTGAGTGGCGGCACAGTATCCAGCACTCGTAACACACCCATGGTGCCACTGCTAACAGAATGCTGTAAGCTACAGCTACAAGCGCAATTTGTCCTCTCAACTGTCAGTCAATCACGTACAATGGCCCGCCCACTCAGAGGCTTGAAGGCTAAAGTACCACATTTCTGATGTATTTCCAGAAATCTTTTTTTTTCCTTTTTGAAAATAAATAAATATTAACAGTAAATTAGAGAATCACTTTTATGTGATTTTTGACCGCGAGAAGGGGTGACTTTTGCCATTTTTGTTTATCAAAGTATCAATTCTCCCCCCTTAAATATGTTCTTTTTGTGTCTCTACTGTCACAAAGACATTGTGCGAGTTTGCTTGTTACTAGTTGTTGAATCTGATGTGTATCTTAAGGATTGGTTGAACCCTTCTTTTGGACCCTTCATGGAGAAATCTGCTGCAAATAATAAGGTATTCTTCTAAGGGAGCTGCACTGCACTGTTGTACAAGCTTCCTTTGCACACTGACCAGTCAGTTTTTCACTGTTACATGTGCAGAATTCTACAGTGGACAGACTGATAATGAAAGGTGAACACACAGCAAGTCCTTTGTAAACAAATACATTGAGTTCCACGTTGTTTTGCTCTGTTGAGAAGAGGAGTAGGTAGATCAGTGTGTCCACGTGTCCCAGAAGAGGATAGCTAGAAAGATGTCTTAAAGCTTTTCTCATTAGCTTCCTCACTTCCTCCTCACTGACAGGTGTGTGTGTGTGTGAGAGAGAGAGAGCAAGAGAAAGAGAGCTCCCTTCTCCGTCACTGGCAGCTTATTGATTGAGTCTGTGGAGTTGAGGAACAAGATATCAAACAGCAACCAATCTCAGTTTGGATTATGTCATATCTCTCTCTCTCTCTAGCTTTTCCCTCCACTACACCTCTATTCTGGATTCCCTTCAGTCAAGTGGACAGATCCTCAAGGTGGAAAGGAACTCACCACACATCCCCACATATCGAACTCTCCACTGAATCTCTACAAATCATTTTTAGAAGCTGCCAATTATACACAGGGGCTCTAAACTTGGAAGACTTCAAGGACTTTTATAAAGTTTATGGTAAATTTAACTTTGGTAAAATGTTGACGGCTCTAGTGAACACACCTCTGTAACATGTCAAAAATAACCAACATCAGAATTGGCTGCTCTATACACTCTACGCTCTTGTAGTCAGCACAACTTGTTTGGAAATTGAATGCAGATAGTGTCATTCATTCTATGTCCGTGACTCGACACTTATAACAAGCAAATAACCGTACCCTTTTGGTTTTTGTGTTTGTGACATCTTTGAGGTCTTTTGCATTATGTGTGGCCCCCTTTTAATCCATTTGCATGTAAAGGAATGGCCCCATCGTCCTCTAGGCTGACTAAACTTAATTTGAACTTAAGTGCAACCACATGATAGACAAGGCACTGCAACCCCTGAGCAATTTGCATGCAAAGACGCGACTGGACAAGCACCAACTTTAATTTGGTGTGAGTATTCCTTTGGACAAGCACCAACTGTCTAACAGGCGTTTATGAATGAGTGAGTAACAGCAATTTACAACAACCTGACAAGCCACTGCCAGTCTGCAGTGCCATGCACTAAGGTAAATGCTAATGCTAGCATGGCAAAATGCTCACAATGACTAATACTAAGTGCTAATACGCTGATGTTTGGCAGGTATAATGTTTACCATGTTCACTATCTTAGTTTAATGTGTTAGCATGCTAACATTGGCTAATTAGCTCTAAACACAAAGTACAGCTGAGGCTGATGGGAACGTCAAATTTTGACCCGATAGTGGCACAAGATGAAAAGTTGAAGAATGGCCAAAGTTGTTACAATTCATCCTGAGGGGAACATGAATGTCTGCAACAGGTCCGTGACCCCTTAAAATGAAGCAATGTTTACTTATGACCCCTCATCACAGGCTATCACCTTAAAGATTGATTTCTCCTTCTCAGATTGTGTCATTAGAAGGATTTTTAGACCCCTGTGAAGATGAAAGTCAACATCTTTTATGTATTTCTTATCCCTTTAATCATCTTGTGGTACCACATGCTGTTTGGTCACTGGACCCCTAGGTTGGGAATCACTGGTAAAAACTAGTTCTGTTGCCTCACAACTGAGATGGTACTGACAAAATGTAGTAAAATAAGCCAATCATTTATTCCAAAAAAGAGGTATATTTTCTGATTCTCAGGTTCTCAAAAATGTGTTCCCAGAGTGCAAGGAAATTTTGTGAAATTTTTAATTAGGACTATTATGATTACATAACACTGCACAATACAGTATTTTTCAACAATTTTCTCATGAACTACCTTACTCTCTTGAATGACAATAGTGAAAAGAAAAACATAAATATATACAGTATATTACAGTTACACAATTGCAGAGTCTCCATATTTAGAGTGTAGGTGTAGCAAGCCTATTCATACATTTCAAAGACAGACAGAATATTGCAGTAGGCCCTTTATATCAACAGATAGGTGTAGGAGTATACTGCAAAGTGAATGAAAGCAATCTGGCACATGGTTGTCTATCACTGGGCGTGTTTTGATGCAGATCTGCCTTCAGATTAAAAAGTAGAAGATTGAGCAGCCTTGATGGTGGTTTCTAGTGTTTTACAGATTTGTGTGGTATGTCAGTGTTTTTTTTACAGATTAATATATTGATATAATATCAGCACTGGCATTATTAGTGCTATATGAGTCACGCATCAGTGTGTCAGACACTCCACATGCACTCTGTAACTCCATGCTGGATGTATTGACTTCCTGTGACCCCTGTAAACAAACTTTGTTTACCTGAGGAGAATTTCTCAGTGTGTGTTTGATAGACGGTATGAATAATACTGTAAGAGGTGGTGACGTTACATGACATTTCATTTCAGTTCATGAACAATTCACAATATAAGTAAGTTTCCTGCAGGGTTTGTGCTGTAAACAGTGTAGCTGTTTCATGTTGCTTGAAAGTGAGATGTTGAATGAAATGGCATGGAAAAACATGCAGAATATGAAATCACAAGATCCAGATATGTACCAAGATGGATGTGATTTAATGTATTCAGTTGTCGTTGGGTACATGGGGGGAAAAAAAGCATCTCCCCGTTGCGAGGCCTGTCAACCTGGTTCAGTCATGAGGCAGAGGAGGCTTAAAGGATCTCTTCAGATCTCTGCCTGCATTCGCTGTGAGAGCATAAAAGATCACACTTTATATCCATGTCCAGTGGCACAAATAAAAAAGTGGGAGTGGAAAAAAAGGGGAAAAGACATTGAGAGCGAAACATGTCAAGAATAGGAGGTCAGGGTGGAGGGTAAGGTGAGGCTTGTTAATATTGGTATATCTCTTTTCTTCAAAGGCTAAACTTGCCGGCCTCATCATTACAACACGTCTCTCTCGCTCTTTCACTCTGACAGGCAAGCAACAAAGATATTTTTATTTAATCAAGATCTCTTTTCTGTTTTCAGCAAAGGAGTTTTTTTCCTTTTAATAAGATTTTCCTGAATATTAAAAGGAAAATGAAACCATGTTAATAATATAAGGGAGCTTTCCTCTGCTCATATGTGGCAATAATTAAGTCCCTGGAGTGGTGCTGAATGTGTGTCTGTGGATGTGCGCGCGTGTGTGCATACTGTAAGCACATGTTTAATAAAGCAATGTCAGTTGTTAACTATTTTTAATGAGTTTTGCACAGAGCACTTCATCTTCTTAAAATCCTAATTCAGCATTCACTGTCTATCATACAGAGATGCATTACCTGATAGGTACAGTGTGTATGCAGCGCTAATTTTATGCACAACTCACTCGCAGAAGCACCTGAAATTAATGGGAATCAATTATGAGCCTGTACTGAGATGGCAATGGAAGGAACATTTTTAAGTTAATTGCTGTCTCGATAATAGAAAGTTTCCACTAGTCATAAATGGAGCATGGGGTTTTTAACGGTAAATATACAGTCTGCGCTGGCAATGCCAGATCCAATGGCAAAAGCAAATACAGGTACATGTTTATATTCAAGCACAAATTAACTGTGGGCTGATTATGGATATGCACCCCTCTTCCAAAATGAGGATAAAACTGGCCATGCATAGGTAATCCTACCTTAATTGGGGTTTGGCAGAAATTTAATATGGCACACATGGTAATGATCTGTGGACTTGATTATGCAGAAGGGGTCCAGTCACAGAGAGAACAGGATTTTACAAACAATGTGCATTTGTGATGTGGATGCCACGAGCTGTGAGTTGGGCCAAACAGATGACATTTTGACAAAAAGGAGTAGTGTAAATATTACCATTTTGGATTCTGAACAGTGCTAATAGACTCATACATATGAAAATGCCACAAACATCATGTATGCTTTTTGCTAGAGCAGGATCATTTAAGTCAATTCTTTAAGATTTTCATGAAATGAAACCCTATTTTTGATAGGCAAGGTGAGGCAGCTTTGTTTATGTAGCACATTTCAAACACAGAGGCAGTGCTTTACATAGGCAAAGAAAAGCATTAGAATTACCTTCAAAACAATAAGAATAAAATCAATTAAGATAGAATAAAATTTTAAAATGACATAAAATGCAGTTACAGTGCAGAAATAAGTTGTAAATAAAAATGCATAAAGAAACATATGAAGCAAACGCACTAGCCGTTGAATGTATGTACATTCTGTAATTACCTCTCCATTTCGTAGTTTTCATTGTTCCCGCGCTGGATTCAAATTGAGAGATTTCTGTATTTGTGTGTTTGTTCTGGCTTTTCGGACTGCTTTGAAGTGGGCAGGGCTCATCTGGAAACAGTGATGTCACGTACTTCTGTGCACCAATCAGAGTTTAGCAACATTTGAATCAACATGGGATGACAGTTGGTGGGTTGTTTGCTTATGTTGCCAGTACTGGCGATCAAATCTGATCAAACCACACCCACACAGTCCTGATAAAGCGGATTAGCTGAATTTTTGAGTGTAATTAATAACAACTATGAATAGGCTTTCCACTGAACATTAAAGTGGGTTGTGAATATTTAATGTTATAGAAAAATACTTTTATTTGTATAAAAACAAGTTTTGAGTGGCTTTAAATCCTTAGAAGGGTCAAAAAAACATGATTTTGCCTTTGAGTTTAACTTGTCTTTTGAGTACACAACACGACTGTGTAATGTCATCAGATTAACTGTGTGCGTGTCGAAGTGTGATTTTCAGCTTCAAAACAATATTCATTAAGAATAAAAATAGCAACTGTTAAAGGAATGTTTCTCGAAGGGTATAATAAGATCTCAGTGAGAAAACAGGAGACAGACGTAAAAACATGCTTGGGTCTTTTGTGTGCGTATGCGCTGATGGAATGCTGATTACCATTTTACCAGTGCAAAGGTAAAACACCTTCCCCTGAGGATGAAGCCACTTGCACGCATCGCTTCTTACAGTACCACAGAGAGAACATCTGTGTTTTTTTAACACAGAAATGATGACCACAACAGCTAACTGACTATGATAACACTCGGTTTTAAGAGAATGTCGTGTGCGAGGAAGAATAACAATACTGGGCTACTAATTAAATGAGAAGTGTCAAAGATGCAGTCATGGATGAGGTGGGGGTGTATTGTGAAGGTGTTGTTAAAACATGGCTTTGGATACCTGTTGAATGAGGAAGTTTCATCTTCCCCTAAGGTGCTTAAACAGTCAGAAGATAAGAAAATGTTCAACACGTCTCCAGCACACTCCAGTTAAACCATCACATTTGGCTACAATAGTATAATTAGGGTTTCATAATGATGGAACAAAGTCTGTTTTCATGTGAGATGCAGCAGAAAAGACCAAGGAAAGGCATACTTGGACATACATTTTTGCTTGATCACAGCCGTAATCTTGGAGAAAAACATATTGGTGGGATGCGGTGGCACAGCTTCCTGGGCATTATACATGAGTCTATAGTATAGTATAGTACATAACAGGATACAGGTTCGACTCCGTTTGTACCACATGATAACTGGACTATCTTTACTTCTCTAATCCTCCTTTCTCCATGTCCAAGTAAAGTATATATAAATGAAGAGTGCATGCTTTCCTTTTAGAAAAAGAAAACAACAGTGTGACATTTTCTTTGTGTACAAAAACTATATTTTAATCTGTTCAACTTATGAGGTTATTTTTACAGTTCACACATACAGCCTCTCAGCCTGTGTTGTGAAACAAGTTCTGGTGAGTTCTAAGACATGCACACTGTCTAATAAGTTTAATTAGTTTAAAGTTTTTTTTTTAAATACTTTTTTTTTTTTTCATTAAAGAAATATTTTATTGGTTCCAAATTTCTGTCAGAGGTAATTAAGTGCAAGCAAATGTATCGTGTCTTGGTTAAACTTCCCCAAATCCAATGATAACATCACACACTGGAAGTGTATGTTATGCTATTGTTATACTACCCCCTGGCCTTTGAACGTAGGTAACTACTAAGTACAGTGGTTGAGAGAGCTCAACACACTGCGGCTAAAGAAAACACAAATAAATGGAGAATCACATTCACAAATTTGACAATGTATACACTGCATACCAAAACATACTGCAAATAGGAAAGCTCAAGCAAATATACAAACGCTTCAAGTTTGCTGAAGTTCACCTCTTGTCAGTGATGTTGGAAAATTAGCTAACAATCTTTTATTTTAGACACGCACACACAATTCCAATATTACGAGTGATATGGGCCTTTTACTAATTACTAGCATGTTCATCAGGGAAAAAAATAAAATAAAATTGGTCATTTTCATTCAGGGTAAGGTATATATTTTGTCAAAAAAAAAAAAATTATGTTTTTTTCAACAAAATCAGAATCATAGAAAAAAATAATTTACACACGTCAGATGCCTGAACATGTCAAAATAAGTGAGGGTTGGAGCATCATCAAGTCAAAGGGTAAATTGAAGCGCCTCTCCTTCACACTCAGCCCCCTCTTCACCACCAATCTTACGCTCTTTCTCCCATCACTCATCAATAAGACGAGTGGGGTAACAGCTGGTGACACCCACATAGTTTTATGTAGCTTTAATTTAATCATCACAGGCTCTTCAGAATATAGGAATTGTAAATAGTGGTCATCAGTTGTCAATAGCTGCAGAAGAATACGCTTTTGTATGGTATTCCAGAGTAAAAGCATTATTAAACGGCATCAGCTAAATATGGTACTTCAATTAACATGTCAGTCTTGTTTGCTAACTATTTAATTTGCTGTTCAGACATATGAAAAGTGGAGTAGTGCTGAATACGAGTTAAGTGCTCCTAGTTAAATTTTAAAATAAGTCTGACTGAATGAATGAAATGATCTCTCTCTCTCGCTCTCTCTCTCTCTCTCTCGCTCTCTCTCTCTCTCTCCCTCCCTCTCCCTCTCTCTGCACAATATCTTATCTTATTTGATAGCACGTTGTTTGCTATCTACCTGATAGAATACAAAAAGCAACAGTAGTCAGTCTGGGATTCAAATACATTTAGGTAAGATAAACAATATTTATCATATCTTAATATATACTATAATATATTAAACCAATAGTTCTCTGACAGGCTGTGTCTAAAACTCATGAGAGCTGTAATAGTTGAATTTTAACAAAATAATTTGGATCAAAAGACTATTTGAAATGTGAAAGATGCCGCTTGTGACAAATCCAAAGAGAATTATCACCAACTCTGCAGTTCCCTCAGCTTTAACGAGCACTCGTTTTGGTTTTGCGGTCCGCAGCTTTACAGTTTTGGTTCAGTCTCACCACTCTTACCAGCGCTGTTTCCAGAAAAAGCAGCAGCAGGCAGCTGTTTTCCACAAAAAAAGCTCTGATAGACCCACTATACGCCACCTGCCCAGCATCCAACTGGCAGACAGACAAAGTTAGCAAGTAGCTGGTGAACATAGTGAAGATTCTAGCGGGTAAAGATCCAAATAGTTCCATCAGGAGTTGATGGAAACCAAAAGAGAGTGAATACTGCATCTACATTCATCAGGTGACCAGAAAAACACATACATGCTAATGCTTCTCCGCGTCTGCTGGATGTGTCAATAAACAACTGCTTGCTAACACGCTGACCATAACAACTTCATAAGGTGACAATACGACAATGTTTAGTGTTCATATTTGAATAGCATTTGTTGTCTTTAGCTATGGTACATGCAGTGTGGTTTTTCTAGTTCAGATACTGGTCTGCAGTACTCAGACAGTATATTATCTGTTATAAATACTAGTAAAACATGAGTCCCCAGCCCTCCCCAAAAGTACAGTATATATTACTGCCTAGTGCGGTGAATCAAAGCAGGCTGAATCTGGACCCCACGTGAGACTGGAATGATTAACAGCCTTTTTGAAGGTGGCTCTACTCTTTCCACAGGCAAGTGCATGACTTTTTGCTTTGCAACACAGAACTGAAATTTGTTGTAAAGTGTTACCAGGCTTTGGGAGGCTCCAAATGTAGAAAATTAGATTTTTTGGGCAGTAAGACATCAGACAGTGTACTGACCTTCCACTCAGTTTTTGCACATTTTGCTGGTTTGTGAATGCTTGAATCTAAAATAGTTGTGTCTGTATTAAATTATATATCACATTTATAGTGTTTATATACTGACTATTTGTATTTTTAATATACATTTCTCTGGTAATATTTGCACGCATGATTAACTCTTTTTAGTCTCTCAAAGCTTACATCTCTTTCCTTTCTCTGTGAGTCTTATTATCCCAGAGGGAGAGGGGCTGTTTAATGCTAAGTGCCAATTACTAGCACTCCAAGGTTAGCAGGCCAAGCTAGCCCACACTCTGTCTGCACTTTCTTTACAGCAGGAGACAACCCTCCAACCCTCTGACCAGACACACTCTCTCTGTCTCCCTTCCTCACACTGTGATGCCGCCTTCCTTCCTCTCTCTTCCTTCCTCTACCCTGCTCACATGCTGAACTTTTTTCATGCTTTCAGCTGTTAGCTATTATATCTTTCTCTTCTTCGGGTTGATCTCGCTCTCTTTCTCTCAAAATGATGAGGAGTGTTCATTGGAACTCACCAGAGCGTTACTGCAATAGAATATATCCAAGAACTGTGCCAGGTTCCTGCTCATGTGCGCATATGTGTCTGTGTGTCGGCCTGGGTCTTTGTCGGTCTTTATGCATGCTGCCAGTGTGTGTGTGCATTCAAGAGGATCTGACGTATTGCAGGAATAGCAACTTTCTCTTCCCCCTGTGTGTGTGATACAGTGATACAGAGTGTATGCTTCCCCTCAGCGATCAAATCAAATAGGCCCTCATCTCCCAGTGAAGCTCATTCAAAAACGACAGTGGTGATTGACAGGTGCCGTGGGCACCGCATGCACACACAGACGCACAAAACCACAACTCGGATTTATCTGTCACAGCGAGGCAAAACAGCATGGCTGTGAGTTAGATCTCGACCTGGCTTGCATTATGCATTCAAGCATGTGTACGCTCATGAGCGCTAAAGAGAGGAAGGGGACCAGCTCTACTTAGAAGGCATGACATCAGTGATTTGCAGCAGTGGGATCCAGGTCCCCTCCTGACGAGCATGGCCTTTGTTTCCTGTTTCTCGCTAGACAGGATATGACCTTGTTCGGGGGAAACTAGGAGCCTCGCCCTCCTGGTAATAAAACAATATTGTCACTATGTGGGCATAAATACGCACAGGCGAGCACACATCTACTCACAGCATTACCAGAAGAAAAAAAAAACTGAGCCAGTGTGAAAGTGTGTGGGTGTGAAGTGAAACTGAGATTGATAAATGCTAAGACCCTGCTGAAAGAACAGTGAGATAAAACCTCAGGACCTGCATAATTATCTGTGTGTGTGTGTGTGTGTGTGCGTGTGTTGGAGGGTGGAAGTCTTTTAACTTTTAACAGTGGACACCGAAAAGAACTTAATTCAAGATACATGTACACCATCTAAGCAAGTACAAGGGAGGTGGAGCAGGAGGGGTGCACCAGACAGTGGACTAAGGAAGCAGAGCTTCTAGTGAAAAGCCTGACTTTGGGTAATTCAAAAACAGAAACTTGCAATAACTGATATTTTTTTGGCCACTTGGGGGCAGCGGAAACAAGCTGTAAACACAACACTGACATATCATCACCTTTTAAGTTGATATGGCAAGCATTTTTAGCAAACAGTTGCTTATTTACACATCCCGCAGACACAGAGCAACATTAGCATTCATTTGGAGTTGTGTTTCTGGCCACCTAGTGAATGTAAGTCCAATATTCACTCTCCTATTCAGCTCTGGGTGTGGTCTCCATCAATTTGGGTGCTAAATGCTCCACTTTGTTCACCAGCTAGTCGCTAACTTTGCCTGTCTGTAGTTTGGTGCTGGTCAGGGAATCGCCCTCACCCCAATCCCCCGCTTTGTCTCACTTATCTCCTCTTCCATTTTTCTCTTTCTATCTGCTAATACAGACACATTTGCGCATTTATGCCCAAAAAAACAAACAAACAAACACACACACACACAGATGCTAACACTGGTGGTGTTTTGTTGTAAGCCAGCTTCTAATTCTGTGTTGTATATCTCTAATGACATAGCTGTGACAATGGAGGGAATAGAGCACTACCATACAGTTAACTCAGCATGTGGTCAAGTAAAACGTGGAATTTGGTACACCATGGGATTTATTACACCAGCTGTGCCAAGTTAGTCAATGCAAAAACATATAAATCAGTAAAAAATCGACAACCTGTTGAAACAATCCGAAATCTTGAAGTTTTTCCGATATTCAATTTTAATTAATTGTAAGAAAATTTGCATTTAAGTTGTTAAAATAGTTTTAAAATGGCTAGCTCCAAGGCGAACTGATTATTTTAATTTTAATTTCACAGCCCCTGTTTAAATCTTTGTTCTATTTTCATTTACAGCACTGAATCCTCCCCTCAGATCTTTGCTGGATGAGAGAAACCGTCTAGTCTGACTCCCATTTAGTGATTTTCAAATACAGAAAACATGCGAGGAGAATTGAGATGCACATAAAATTTGACTCAATTTGCCACCAGTCTGCCTTTTAACTCTCCCACACTGTATAGCAGAATAATTCAGACTCAGCCTACCTGGGGGAGGCATTGATCTCACAACTAGAGGTTGAGGGAGAAAGAACAAATCTGTGTGTGTGTGTGTGTGTGTGTGTGTGTGAAAAAGGTCGAAAGAGAGACTGAAAAAGGTGAGGAAGAAAGGTAATTCTCTTTGCAGTAGGAACAGAAAAACTGAGAATATAAAAGACACAAAGGGACAGCGGCTGAATAAACCAGTGGACTACAGACGAGTGAGGAAGGAATAAATGCAGACACAGAGGCAGTAAAGAAAAAAGAAAAACAGTATACACAGTAAGCACATTCTTTCATCAAAGACCCCCATCCCACCATGCCTTTCAGATCACTGATAAAACAGGGTATTTTGTGCTGTCAGCTCTGCAAACATTTGTATATTTGGCTGTTTGAAACACTCTCGAAGTGTTAAGGGTTAGTAATACAAATTATGCATATACTGGTGTTGTGTGATCACAGGTAAATCCCTCCAACAGGGCTGTAACAAGAGTCATTAGGCAGCAACGGGTTTCTGCATCTCCATAATACTGAAGTTTGCATGTAAGTACTCGTCAAAAATAATGAGTCTTCTCAATCGTACAGGTGCTGCCTTCATAAGAGGGTACTGGTTCTTCCCGTGATCATATCATGTAATATGTAAGCTTTCTACTGGAGGGTGGCTACACATAGCAAAACATATCAACGTGCATGGCCCAGTACTGGCACTGGCATCTTTCAGGACGGTAACTCATTAACTGACAGGAAGGCCCTTTGTTTCTGTACTATTAATAAGGACACACCCAGCAAGGCCATGTTGTTGGGCATCACAAATGCTCCTGAAGGAACAGGGACATTATTTCCCCAAACAATTCACCTTCTACTTGTCTTCTTATCCTTGGTCTGCAGCATATAGTTCTCCTATTTGCCAACAAGTTTGCAGAAGCCAGTACAGAGTGGGCTGCTAGATAATTATGAAGTAGGGGAATGCCCTTGGTAGCGAGCGCTGGCCTTCCCCTCCACTTTAGTGAAATCTGCAAAGCTATAAAGAGGAGCATTGATGCAGAGAGGTTCTTACCACGATACCTTCACACACTCAGAGTCCGTCTCAAGGCAATGAAGACTTTGTAAGTCACTGCAGCTGGTCCACAGGCAACCCATAACAGACAAGCTTAGCTGGAAAGCTCAGCACTGATACACTCAAGAGCAGACTTCACTACACCCAAAAAGTCTTTCCTCACTACCAAGGGGAGTAAGTGGGACACTCTTTGCAAAGGTATACAGTGATGCTGCAGAGGAGTAAGCCAAGAAAATGCTCTTCAGTATTGCCAACCTGCATGGAGCCTTCTTTATTCTCCAACAGACTAAGGGAAAAGATCTGGGACAGGTGGAGAGTGGCCTCGGCATGCTACAGACAAAGTGTTTGTTGGGTCGTCTAACAGTGTCTGAAACCCCCTTTGCCTTGGAGAAATCAGGAGAACTGCGCCTGACGATAATCCAACAATCATGCACTGAGTTTACGTGCAGACTGCCAGCACAGTGGCCAGACAGACACAACGCGAAAATGTCTGAATTTAACAAACAGTCAAATGTTCAGCGATGGAAACTGACTTATAGAGGAAACTTTGTGCTACTTTCAGTTTTAGTCAGATTCTGGATGGAATTACGTTAAATACGAGGAGGACGCATAGCTTTGCGATCTCTCCTTTCACCTTTTGTCATACACAAGTGTACTTCAAGACCTGGTTACCAGTATACATGGCAGAGAAATCGCTGTCCTCCAGGTTAACTCTACCTGGGGAAATTACGTTTCTCTAACCCCTGCCCAGATTACAGAAACCAGGTTTCTCATCTACATGATATTTAATAATCAGCTTACTGGAGAAAGCCGACTGCAACCCAGTTACTTAAGTGCATGTAAACGCACTGATACAAACTTCACGCAGCAACTGGCCAGGTGTGCGGAGTGAAAGTAGGAAGAGTTCGAACTTTTCTCTCAAGCTCTTTTTCCATTCTCCACGCAACTACTTCCATCACTTTTTGTGTGTTCATCTGAGTCAAACACTATCAATTCCTTTAAGAAAAGACTGTCGGAAGGCTTGTGCCGTTATCCCCATTTGTATGATTCATTGTGTTGAGACTATGAAGACATGCGCAAGACACAGAATGCTTGGTGGAGGCTATGATGGCAGCATTTTCGCCCCGCTTTTGAATGTGGCCATTTGGAAGAGCTACACTGACACTTTTCCTTTAGATGCAGTTGGACAACATGTTGTATGACCTAGTTCGTTTGAAGCTGCTGCTGCATCAACAATTTGTCATCAATCTTAGCATGAGTGCTTAAGCATGAGAAGCATACAAAGTAAACATCTGTGTCAATGATACACCTAGAACAGGGCATAGCAAGTCAGTGAAGTCATCCGTGACTGTTTTGCCCTAGTGGTGCAGCTGAAGAGGACTGATCCTAATTGGCTGATAACAAAGATGCATTTTTTTACTGTTTATGTGTAATTTTCAATTCAAGGAGACCTAAGACAAATGGCTTTTTAAGTCTTGTAAGCCTCACAGAAGGCAGCCTAAACCCACTTCCATTTGACTGCAATGTAAATGTGCATTGATGACGTCCCTTACCCAAGAAGATGTCTATTGAGCCCTGCCAGAGCAAAGCCTGCGTTAAATGCAGCTTTCTTAAAGGGGCCCTCCACCAATTTTACACATAAAGCTCAGTTTACTTGTCATAAGGAGAACAACTCCTCCTGGAGCTGGAGGAAAAATCTGAAAAAAGAACCCTGAAGATGTTACCAGGGTTATCTTGGGCAGGAAGCCTGTGATTTATAGAGTAAGCATGTTTAGTTTGAAAGAAGTGGGCATTTAAGAGGCAAGGCAGCAGATGATGAAACACGCTAACCATTTGCATTATGGGAAAAGTAGGAATTTCTGGAGCTTGACCCATACAAGAGAATAAAAATTGGGATAGCTCGGCTTCTGCTGCTTTGGTTTTGACCAGTTTTTACGGTTTCACTGTCTCTTGTGAGTTCCCCAACTTTATGGAAGGACAATACTAAGTTTCTGGAGTGCTGTTTTTAGCCAATAAACAGTACTGGTAGTATTGCATAGTCATTCACCTTAAAGCAGCTGTAATCAATATTTTTATAATAACAAAGTATCAAATGAAAACAATGTGACAATGAAAGGGGTCACTCATAGTGATGAACATACAGAGAATTATCACCTGAATCTGCAGCCTCCCTCATTTTTACGGAGCTTTCTTGTGAGTTTCAGTTCATGTGTTTAGCTGTCCGGCCCACAACTTTACTGTTGTGGTTGCCTCTCAATGCTCTCATAGCTTTGTATTTAGTTGCAGCAGCTGTAAATGCTCTAAAGGTCTACTGTACACACCCTGCTCAGCACCAAACAGCAGCCAGAGCCAGATATTTCCCTCAGAAGTTGCTGGAGACCAAAAACTGTGGATATTGGACTTTCTCCAGATGGCAAGAAAGACAGCTCGAAATGAATGTTGCTCTGTACCGGCTGGATGTGTAAAACTGTTTGCTGACAAGTTCTGCATATCAACTTAACATTTGATGATATGTCATTGTTGTCTTTACAGAGTACCATCACTGAGAACCATCCCTGCTCTATTAAGGGTCAACCATGGTGTGTAAACCCTTTTTCCACCACTGAATAGTCTATAGAGACAGAGAGACCATAACTGATAGCGACTTCTGACTTTGACAATCCTATTACTGGATCATTGTCAGAGTATGACAAAGCAAAGCAAATATACACAGAAGGGCCGGAGGAGAGGGTTGGTGAGCGAGAGATTGGGTGCGAGCCGACAGAGAAAGAGTCATACAGAGGGAAGGGAAGGAAGCAGAGGCTTTCCCTGTCACCATCTGTAGTCTTGTGGAGAGCATAAATCCTGCTATCTGTGTCATACATACTGTACTGCTGCTGCCACTGCATCAGAGATCATCAGCGCACACACGCACACACATTCATGCACACATACACAGATCATCAGGACACACACACTCCCACACAGACGGACGCGACACACTTAATGTCTTCCACCCCTCTTAGCCCCATCTGTCTACGTCTGTTCCTCTGCTCTTCCCTCTCATGCGCACATAAACACTGTTGTCACTGTGACAGACACAAACAAACATGGAAATAAACTAACGGAAACCAGCAACTGAGCATATCGATGCACGCACGCACAAACATACAGGCCCATATTTTGCCAGCCTTCACAGCATTCAGACAGATTGCCTTTTTCATTTTTGTTCCCAATTTTTTATTGTCCTTTTTCCCATCCGTGCCCTTTATTCCTCATTCATCTCATCCATTGTTTAATATTTTCTCACCTCATCATCATCATAATCGGCACTTTTAAGTCTTCTTTCTCTTCCATTTCCATCCTTTCCCTCCATGTTTTCCCCTCCATTTGGTCATCCTCCCTCAGTGCCCACCATTCTGCCACATTCAGCTAATACAAACCTTGCTCAATGCCTACAGGGTAGACTTGTTTCCTGTTTAACCTACCTTCTGTTTATTGAAGTGGCAAGCATGGAATAATCTCCCCCTTCTTTCACTTTACATCTCTTCCTCCTATTTTCTTCTCTCTTTTGTGTTCTGTCTGATTTATTGCTCTCTTCCATTCAGATTGTGTCTCACCTCTGCAATTTCTTTTTATTCCTGACTTCATTTATGCATTTTCTCCTTCACTTTCTTTGTATTGTGATCACCCTGTTATTTTTTAAACCCGTTCTCCTCTCTTTCTTAGTGCCTCCCACTCCTATCATGTTTTTCTTTCATCTTTACTGCTAACTTCCCCCTCCTTAAATTGCCCATCTCCCCCTTTCCTTCCTGTCCCGTCTTTTAAATTCTTCCCTCCTTTTCTTCTATTCCTCTCATCCTTTTCTTCTTGTTTACATTCCCTCAATCCCATCCATTCTCCCCTCTCTTCTCCTTCACTCCCTTTGCAACAGCAGATCACGGAGATTTACATTCCGAACCACGGATAGCTCCTCACACAGAGGAACAACAAAGAGTTGCAGTGCCACCTGTTGGCCAGCCTTAGCACCGCACATACATGATGGTGGGGGAGGAAAAATTATTGTTTTACTCATAGCACAGGACAGATAACTTCCACATGCTCATACATATGTGAATAAGGCTGGAATAAGAGTGGCGAGCCGGTCACACACCTGCGCCCACAAAAGTCAACTTAGAGAGAACAAGCTTTAACTCTGAATACTACATAGAGGAGATTCTGCTGGGAGATCTATGAAAGAGGTTAAGCTGGCAGGCCTCGGGGTAATGGCAACCATATATTACCCTGTAGTTTCATTCCACTACATGTCGGGGCTCATAGATGCAGTGCAACTGCGAGGCGGTTGAGCCAAAATGAGGATCTCAAGTCTCATTCCGTTCATGGCAGCCAAAGGGAGGAAACAATAGCATCTGCTCTCCTCAGAGACAAGGAATTTAATCACAAGCACAGCCAAGGTAAGATTTGAATGTAAAGTAGCAGAGTGATGGTCTGTCTGTGTTTGTGCGTATGTGTTTGTGTGGCAGAATGTGTCTATAAAAAGGAATAGAGATGTTTATGTTGGCATTTAAACTAATAGCAGATGTCAACAAGGGAGGTGGATTATACTCATACTTATTTTGTCTAAGTGCTGGAGAAGTGGAGGTGTTTGTGTGTGTGTTCACAGTCATGACTGAGACCAAAAAGTTCAGCAAGCCACACACAAACACACACAGGAGCACTGATCCACTGTAGGGATTACCATTGATCCATGACCGAGCTCACACTGGGCTGTGCTGGTTTGTGTCTTTGTCTCAGTGTCCCATCCTACCGGGACGCCAGTTTGTGTGCACACACAGTATGTGTTACAGTGAAGTTGTTTGTGTGTGTATTTTCATATCTGTGGAGGGTTTGAGAGAAGAAAGAAGTAGAAGAAGACAGGAAAAAGAAAAGGGGAGGAAGGGGGGGGAATCAAAGCAGAGCGGTGGCAAAGAGGAAGAAGGGAACGACACAGACAAGAAAATGTGCTATCTTTCTCCCTGTCTCCATCCCTCGCTCACTCGCCCACACACAGTAGTAAGTACAATGATCACAGAAAGGTGATCTCAAAGCCTAGCCAGTCAGAAGACAGTGAGCTGACAGAGAGCCACAAGAAAAAAAACACAGGCTGTGACAGAGAGAGCTTTGGTTAACCATTCTCCAGTTTGTATGTTTATAGAAATTAGCTGTTTTTAATGAGAGTGTGGAAATGAATAGATCTCATTGATTTCAGCTGCTGCCTTTCAGTTCTAGGATATCTGAGCTTCCCGCCAGTACGCCAGACTAATCAAATCAATCCACATTTTTAAATGTATTCCTGTGCAAGTGAAAATATAACTTTGACAAAAAAAATGTTATTGGTTGACCATCTTAATCAAGTTTTAGGCGTTTCTTATTGTACTAAATGAAAACCATTGGGAGGATGGAAAACATGCAAAAATGGCTGATTTGAATCTTTAAATGTAAGGCTGATCACTACAAAGTCTTCATCTAGGGCTTTGAACAAACGCTTACCTGAGAGCTACAGTAAATGCATGTGCACGCACACACATGCACACCCTCCCACACATAGCCAAGTATGCATGCATAGACAAACATAGATAATTTCAGATTCCAGGGGCCTACACATTATATCACCCAGAAATACACAGTAAGCAGTTTAGACATCAGAACAGACACTTGGATCTGCTGTAAGCTGCAAGAGTCAAAAGAGAAGAAAGCAAAAGTTCACTTATGTTGAGACACCCTATGGTGAGATGAATTACACATTGTCAAGGATAATATGGCAAGAATAAAACAAGGCAACAAAATGCACCAAATGTTTTTTAAACAAATCAGTTTTAATTTCTTCCACCTTAAATGCTTAAAGAGTAACTTGCCACAAAATCCTCTTATCTTAGTGAACTGCATGTACAGTCACATGTTACACTGTACTGCCGATTCTTGTCCCAGTCTGTAGTGTTACATACAAGTGTTCATTCTTCCAGAGTAAAAAAAGGAATAAAAAGAAAGAAAAAGTCCCCCCCCCTCTATTTCATATATTGTGTTTTTTCCACCTCAAAGATGATTGCTTTGTAAAAAAAAATATTGCCACATTATCAAACAAATGTGAAAAAAATAACATTAAAAAATCATTATGTGATTAATTATGGCGAGAAATCCCCGGGAAAGAGTGATATATTCCGGAGAAGAAGTAATCATTTTAAAATCCTTGGAAAGAGTTCAACCCTAATCTAGGTACTTCGTACTGTCTCTGCGATCATCCAGTCACAGAAGTAGTTAGTAGATCTCGTAAATTCTGGATTTGGAGTTCCAAAACATGCGATTGCCATTCACTCATGTGTAACTGTGACCCAAACAGTTACGAATTATAATTGCATTACACATTGGTATTGATTTATAAAGTCGGTGTGGGTGCATTTTTTGAATATGTGAAGGGGAAGAAAAGATTTTAGCAGGTGTGTTTACCGGTTGGTGTTATTGGAAAAAGTAAAATATCCTTTAAGCAAACTTTATACCTCTGTTCACTGGTAGGTACTGGAACTCCATTGGTAGAGGCACCCAGTAAATCAGCAGGAGAGAAGAAAAAGTGTCTGAAAATCCATTCAGACACCTTAAAATACAACTTACACACACAGCTGTGCACAGTGAGACCGACACACTCTCAGGGCAGAGGAACTCTGTGTCGGTCTGTCACAGAGCACTGACCACAGTGGGGCTCACACACACACACACACACACACACACACTGCACAGCTTGACCACCCATCACTGCCCTCTGATTACCACCAGCTTCCACAGCCACCCTCACTCCTTCTCTCCATCCCTCCTACACACTCCAATGATTCTCCCTTCTTTCTCTGCTACCTCCACATTCATCCACTCCCCACTCTCTCCACTCCTCCCTACCCCCTCCCCCGCCCAGCATCCACCTTTTGTCACCGCTGCTTGCCCTCTCATTTCTTTTCACACCGCATTCTTATCCTAACTTTCCTCTCGCACATTAACATATAAAATGCCTCAACTGCTTTCTAGGCTTAAGTGCTTGGTGACTTAATCAGTCAGATGCATAGTCACTTACCTGCTCATTCACTCACTTGATTAGTCAGCCGTCCGCTCACTCACTCATTTAGCCTACCTGCCAGTTACATTTTATAACAAGTGTTGTTTGCGTCGGCCATGCAAATGACTGTTAGCTAAACCCCTTCCTGGAGGATGGTGTCATGTTTTTAGCCTTTGCAAAACCAAAAACACAAGAGCAGAAGTGCAAGGAATGGAGTAAACACTGTGTTTGTCTGCTCTAATGTGAGCTGCAAATGTCTGCATGTTTGGCTACCTAGCTTACCGAGCATTACTTCCAATGCCAAGGAGCATATCATTAACTAGCTACATTAGTTTGTGTGGTTACAGGTCAAAAGCCCGTTCACAACCAGCACATCCACTGTGTAGTGAATTCCTCACCGTGTGGAAGCTGGTCCTGGATGCTATCAGGACGTAGGCTAATGTTAGCAGCTCTCTCCTGCCCTTTATTGGATTTGGGGACGTGTGTACCTTCCCCAGACAATGTTATCCGAGACAGCGTACATTTGCCAAGCACATCGGTTAGTCCTCATCCTAAAAGCCTTTTCTCTTGTAGCGTTAAAAGTGAAGTGACTGAAATTTTTAATTAGTATGTAAGCTAAGCAGCCAAACAGGGTTACATTAAAACAAAATAACTGATCTGGTCTGATCTTAAATTTTTAATTTTCATACAATACTAGGACTAACTAGATCTACACTAGAATGCAAGAATAATGCTGCTACTTTATTTCCATGTCTTCCATGTCTACATGGATCAACAACTGGTGAGGATGCTGACTTTTTGCCTTGGACATGTAGCTTTAGCCCCAGTATTTTAGCACAATATCATGTGTGTGGCCATCAAGTGCATATTACAGACTCCTTTACAGGGTTCTTGTTCTAAAATGAGTCAGCTATTTTCAGCCAACTCATGGAGCTAACGTTAGTTTAATTAAGTTAGCTACAGTTGATAAAATCTGCCCATGACAGTTGTCATTTCAGCCGGCAAAATGGGTGAGAAGCCTGCTTATGTCTACCACTGTCTGACTTGGACATTGGCTATGGAAAATCCCACCCCTGGATCCACTATCCAATAGATTTGAAATCCTGTTCAACCAATTATCCAATTATCCAATTGTACACCTGTTCTAGGTTGACACTCTATATATGTGCTTGCCTTATGTCTTTGTCTCTTTTGACTCTGATGAAGACACAGTAGTGTTGAAATGTTAGTTTGCACAATTAAAGGCTGAAAATCAATCAGTGTGCTCCGGTCCCCTTTTCCCCTCGGAAGGAACTACGGGGGGTGGGGCTTAGCAAACAATCAGTTGTTGGCACAAGTTTACTTTGTCAAAGATCCTGTCACACACACACACACACACACACACACACACAGACACTGATCTCATGCAGTTATATAATGGTGGTTACAGTCAGAGTCATGGTTTTGTGAATACATGAGCATGTGTATTTGTGTGTTTCCACGTGGGTTGTGAGCCATGCACCGTGGTGTGTGTGTATGTGGCCTGTTGTGTTCATCGATACATAAACAGAGACACACTCATGCTGAGATGTGAAAGGTTTTGCATCCCCGGTGTTCTCCTCAGGGTGTGTGTGTACGCTTATACGCACATGTGTGCGTGTTTGTCTCCCACTAATGCACTGTTACTCAGTACATACACACTCAAACCTAATATCAAACTAAGATACCCAGGTACACTTCTCTCACAAAAACAAAAATGACTGGAACATGTAAAAATATGCACACAACATCCACCTCCCTCAGTGTGTAATTAATCACCAAGCAGTTATATTACCACTGTCTCCACTCTTCTGCTGCACTGCACTGCTTGTCCATGAGTGTAGCATAAACTCAGCGATATTCAGGAGGCTGTTCGACAATTTGGGATCTTACGTTTGTCCTCACTGAATCCCGTAGAGAGAGAGAGAGAAGAAGAGAAGCAAAAACAAGAGAAGCAACAGAGGAGCTGAGAGAGGGAGATAGAGAGTGAAGGAGAGGCTGAGTCACTGACTGACATACTAAGTGAATGAATGATCAATAAATGAATCAGTTTCGGGCAGACAGTAAGCATGTGACTGACAGACATACTGGCAGAATAAATAAGAAAAGTAAGCACACCATACCACAGTGAATGTGGGGGAGCACAGGCATACTGTATGTGAGTGAATAAAAATGTGGTTTGTGCATCAGTAAGTCAAGTAAACTATATAGAGCTCATATATGTGAGCTTATTAACTGTTAAAGATAAAGGTCCATTCATTCAATCCATTCACTTTCAATACCCACTTGTCCTTTCCAGGGGTTGCATCTCATAGAGGAGCTGGAGAACTATCCCAGCATGCACTGTGTGAGTGCATAAAAAGTATGAAGATACAAGTTCAATGCAGTGTTGAAAAACTTGAATTCAATTCACATGCTGTGATTAAACAAAAAAGTGTGTTTAACCCATCTATGGTTACATTATAATTCTCAATACCAGTTTATTCCCGCTCAGGTATCATACAGTAGGTGGGGTTAAGCTTAATCAAGCATGGATTTGTGCATTTATTATGTACACATTTATTGGTGTGTGTGTTTGGGGTTTTTTAATCTATACATTAAGGCAGAAGACAAAATCCCTCCTTCTAGCGAACAGCAAGCAGCTGCTGTCACTCCTGTAAGACATACTTTTTATTGTAACCATGACAACCCAGCAAACATTGCGACGTTGTTTGACGTTGTCTAAACATCCCCCCAAGATGTCCCATAATGTCTCAAAATGAAAGCTGTACTGGCGTCCGCGACGTCACCTGGACATCCTCTCTGAGCATTTCCAAGACCTTTGAAATATATTGTTACCATCAGAAGCAGGGCTTTTTAGCTATTATGCTAAGGTTTATCCATACACTATGCATTCTGTAGCTTATACATCCTATACTGTATGTCTAGATGAACTGCTTCATATACCGTGTGTTCTAAAATGGTCGTCATTGTCTGACCCTGATCCTCTTTAAGACGTGTAAACAATGTGTAACTTTCACGATAATCCTGATACACAGCAAACACAGAAACGTTTGTCTGTTTTCTCTCTCAAGCTCTCATTTTTAATTCTTCACACAACTACTTCTTTCACATTTTTCGTATGAACAACCGAGTGCAACACCATTAATGCATTTGAGGAGAGACTGTCTGAAAGTATGCGCCATTATCCCCATTTGTATGATTCACTTCGTATTACAGACTTTTCACCCCGCCTTCGAGTGTGGACTGGACAAAACAGGTTTAAACACGTTTGCCTTTCAGACATATTTGGACGACACTTCATACAATGTAGTGCGTTCGAAGCATAGTGAACACTTAAAGCCCCTATACACCAATAGTCCACCCACTTATGTTGCCTGATGTTGCCCAGACGTCTTCTCAGGATCATGTGGGCATGATCAAACTGTTCTCGATGGACACCTCCCTCACCATTTGGTTAGTTTTTTGCACCTGGCAAAACAACTTACACTTTACACTATATTTGGTTCATACTTAACAAGCACATACAGCTATTTAGCATATACAGCTTAGGCTAACTAATTATCTGATCCTAGAGTCGATTGGGAGCCACTGCAATTCTTACAAATTTGGTTTAATAATATGATCTGTTTTCCTTGAGCTTGTGAGAAACCTTGCTGCTGAATAAATGAGTACTTTTGGATCAGTTACAAACAAGACATATTTTTAAGAAAACAAGCAAAAACAGGATTGCTGCTCTCCACAAGTACTGAAACACATACTAGTTTCTCTGCAGCAACCTAAGAGATAAAGCACTGCTCTCCAGCAATATTTATATAGGTGATATAAAGTGGATCTGATTGCACTGTCAAAATGAAGTACAGAATTGCAGTTAAGGTTTTGAATTACAATTAAAATCTTTCACCTGGCGGTTAAATATTAAGGACAAGTGGCCTTGTGATTTTTACCTGTTTGATTTCAGTTCAGGGGTCATCAATTCTGCTTTATATTTATTTTGCAATCCACAGATTAATTTCTCCAGTGCAGTTAATGAAGATGTTCATTGGATCCAACTCCTGAGGTGAAAAGGCAAAATAAACTATTACACCTCATTGCTTTTGTGCAGTGAAGCAGTGGATGGTATGGGCGATATGGTATCTGCTTCTCCAGACTTGTCCAGTGCTCTATGAAAAATAAGGGTTATAAGGTCCAAGGACTTACTGTTGTTGTCTGCTGGATTTACTTTTGTGACAAAACCTACCGACACTACATCCCCATGGGCCTTATTCTGCATTATTTCCATTGAAGAGAGTTTTGTCTATGTGTTGAGTTCAGTAGTCATATGAAGTGATTCCAATGTTTTGTCATTAGTGAATTATCACAGTTTATTGACTAATCCTTTGGAGCTGTGGCAGTTTAAAAACAGTAAACTCTTTTAGCTGACGGCAGGGCAGACCTTGTTGATGGAGCTGTGTGGGTGTGACATTTACACAACTAGGATGTTGGCGATGTCAACAACACGCTAAAAGAATGTCAGATCCTGCCTCACACTCTGAGAGGTGAGAGAAAGCGGCAGATGTAAGGAATATGGGTGGGGGTGTATGGCAAGAAAAATGAAAAGAGTGACAGGGTGTGGGGGACAGCGTAAAAAGACGGGGGACAGCCAGACAGGAAAAGTGATGACAGCTGGTATTCAGACTGGTGTGTTTAACCTGACAACCTCAAGTCTGTGTGTGTCCGTGTGTGTGTATGTGTTTCTGTGTGAGTGCTCGTGTGTGCGCGCAACTGAGCGTACATGCATTTTTCTCATAATTTCCTAATAATTTCCGAGGACACTTCCTGGACAGACTTATGTAATTCAGTGCTAATTACAGGGAAAATAGAGACTGTGTTCAGTTGTTGAATTTTCAGTTTATCAATTCCAGTTAATTACTGGGCACAGTAGGTCAGTTTAATATGCATACATGTGAAATTTGTCTATAGCCAAACATACAATTCAAAATATTCAAACAATGAAGTTTCCAATAATAAACGAACGATGAATGAATATTTAATTGGGTTAAAATGGAGCTTGTTGTAAAGAAATTCCTCTAGAAATCAACAGCTGGTGCTAAACTCAACATAACTAAGACTGTCTCTATTTTCCTTATAATTAGCACCAAATCTTCCCAAGAAACATCCTCTAGAAAAGTAAACAATTTTGTGAGTTTTATTTATTATTATTTTTTAAATCCCTCTGTTAATCTCTCTAATAATTTTACGACCCCTCAGATTTATATTGGGATCCTTTTTGAGGTCCCGATCCCCGGGTTTCAAACCACAGTTTAATGGTATTTCATCATTTTTACAATATTTTATTGGAAGAGCAGGTTTGCTGCTGGGCTATTGTTTTGAATTGCTTGAGACTGTACAGCAAGTCATAGATGTACATGATAATGATAACATTAATCATGTTCATTTGATCGCTTTTCTAAACATGTTAGAAATGCTTTACAAAGAACTGTCTGAAATAAGACAAAAATGAAAACAGCAATCAGAATATAAAACAGTTTGCAAAATTATATAATACTGAAAAAAAAAAAAAGCCTGATCATTAAAACTAATTTTCAAAAGAGAGTATAAACACACATTAGCTGTGTCTGGCAACCTTATCTCCTCAGGCAGGGCAATCCAGGATCAATTGGCCTTGCAGCAAAAGCATCTGATCACATTATGTCCTCAGTGAGGACTGTGGCTCTGCACAGGGATTGCAGGCTGTACACTGGCTCATAGAGGGTTAAGAGCACTGACACATAGCTACTGTTTTTTGCCAGATATAGCAGTATTTGTCAAGTCCTAAAATATTAAGTCAGACAGGTAGGAAAAAACAAGCAGCCGTTCCTGGTTGCAGAATTCTTGGCAGCAAAATTCTCAGCCTTTTAATCCAGCTAAACAGTCAAGTATAGTGTCCCACTTAATGAGGTCATTGAGCTTTACTGACAGTTATAACTGGCTATAGCTCACAACACTGGAAATAGAGGCAGGGACACTGAAGGATGACCAAGAACAAGCATGAACAAACAGAGAACAAAACGGGCTCCAGAACTAAACCTTGCGGCACACCATATTTGACCAGTCAGTGTGATAAAACTTAATAACCTGAGGCATAATGGGGGCCTAAAAATATATCCACTAAGTACCAATCTAAAGCTATTCCACAAATGCCAACCCAGTGGATTTGAGTGTCAACAAGGATGCCATGGTCAGTAGCTTGAATGTAGCTTTTAGGTCAAGCAGCACTAATGCAGTGCACTCACCAGCAATGGCATTCATCAGGAGATCATTAGTGACCCTGAGAAGTATCTGTGCTGCTGGCAAAAACCAGACTGGTTTGGCCTGGTTATAAAAGCTGTAACCTGTCGATTGTCCACTGCAATGACTGAGATCTCAGCCTTGGAACTAAAAAGAAAGCTATTGACCTGGGGATCCTCTCAGAACATTAGCAAGAAGGTCTGAAAAAACAGGCTGTGCTCTCAAGTGTGTTGTTAAAAGCAATTATCTTACATTAGGGGAACAAGAAAATGATGAGGGAAAAAATAGGCTAGAGAGATGTAAGCTGATAAACTGATTCCTTTTAGAAACATACATCTAAAGTACACTATACTCTCATGAACGCAAGATCATTTACTTGGTTGGGCATCAGCGACTGCATTGTTCTTGCCTGAAATGTGCTCGACCTTAATGTTACATGGCTGCATGGCTCCGTCCAAACTGAGAGGTCTTTAAAAGAGAAAAATAGGAAGAACAAAATTTTCAGGTTTGAACCCCTTTCAAAATTTCTCATCATCCCTGTTTCTCAGTCACATATTTTTTATAGCTGTCAGCTAATTTAGCCTTTTTCTAAGCTTTTTAATTGGTTCAAGGGTCAAGTGTAACAATTAGCTTGCTACTGTTAGCCTTGGTAACATTTATTAGCAGTAATGTAGTGCTACCGTGCCTAAAAGCAAGTCAAATTTTGATTTAACAAGTAGTAAACATTAACATTAAAAGTAATGTACAAGCTAGGTGACAGCATTGCTGTCAGAGTAGGGGCAGGGTTGCCAACTTTGGGTACCTGGCTGGAGTGAGATTTTGATGCCATGGCCCATGGGCTTAATCACACATACGCGCACACGCACTTTATCATGTGTACATAGGCTATTTGGACTCAATTCAACATCAGGGTTCAAAAAAGTATGCAGCTTACACATGTGGTGGGAACAGACCTTATCGGCCTATTCTAAGATTAAATGATATAGCCTAACTACGCCACCCCGGGACTTCCACCCTGGGAAATACTCACAGTATTAGACATACACTAACCCAATAAAGAGCACACAGGTTCATTCACTAGTGAAAGTCAAAGACATGTTGTTTACAATATCAAAACTACACCGTTTTATTGAATGTTCACAAGTACCAGAAATAAACAAAAAGAAACAAAAGAACACAAGAACCTATCCTATTCCAGACACATGAACATACACACACACACACACACACACAAACAGACAAATATATACATAAACACACAGTCACTGGATGGCTTGTTTGGACGCCTTCTGCACTCCAGCGCAGGGTTTTCTGCCAGAACAGCGCACATATTGCAGACTAAACAGAGTAATTTAAGAGCACATACTCATAGAATGGGAGTTACGTACGTAACGTCTCTGTTGCTGTCACGGTGTTTTGGCGTGGGAATAGTTTGGGCAGCGTGAGAGTGTGAGACTGAAGGTGAAAGCATGTGTCTCACGCCAGAAGCGTGAGAGTTGGCAACACTGGTAGGGGGTGTCGCACAAGATACACTTCATACATGCTTCTAGTGTGGACGAGAATAGGCAAGGACAAAGTTTTAAAAGTGAAAAATATAAAGGTGAGTAGAGGTATTGCATTTCGTTTAATTCAAGGGCCAGGCTCATTGATTAGCTTGCTACTGTTAGCCTTAGTAATATTTTCTAGCTATGTGTCAGTACCTGACAGCAAGTCAAAGTTTGGTTTAGATAATAAAGTAGGGGGCTATCAAATATTTACATGAGCAGAAATGTACAAGCTACATGAGAGCAACATTACTCTCAGATTGTATAGAACATAGGCTACTGGGGCAGCTGCTTCTAGGGTGGAGTAGAGCCTGAAATAGTAGTTTCAAAAGTGAAATACATAAAGTTGAGCTGAGATGAGAAGAACTCAAAGCAAAGTGAAGTTAAAAGAAACCTCAAATAAATGAAAAAAAAGCTCAAAAAGTACTGTAGTTGGCTCAGAAACTGGTGTTACAAGAGGGAATAAGAGAAAAAGAAACACACTATTCCACTAGCCACTTAGCACTGTGAGATATACACAAGATTAGAGAGTAGCAACGAGTTGAAATGTCAGGCTTGGTAAGAACGTGCTCAGATTGAGATTCGACACCATCTTTTTAATCACTGAGTCATACGATGCTGCGTGGAACACTGCCAAGGTGTGTGGGTACGAGTGTGACTGTGTACTTGTGTGTATATCATGAACATAGAGAGGTACCTTTAATGGAATCCCACATCCATCTCATCGCCGCTCCAGATTTAAATGAGACATTTTCCCTTCTTGCCTTTTAGCGATGAGGCATATTAATAGGCTGCGAAAAGATGCTGAAAGGTTAGACAACTTTTTTCATACCGGGGGAGAAATTGTGTGTGTATTGTCTAAAGCGTTAGGATGGCTTTAGATGTGGTGTGTGTGTGTGGAGGTGAAGGGGGGGGGGCATCAGAGATTATACCAAGTTGTGAGGATCAAGGAGGGAAAGGTTAATCAAACACTAGCTAGAGGTCCATTTCAGTGGTGACAGTTTCACGTGCTTGAAAACAGTAAGAGACCGCTTGGCGTCCAATCCAGTCTCCCTCCCTCTCTTTTTTCTCACACCTACCTCCTCTCTTTTCATTACATTCCTTCTCTTCCTTCCCTCTCCCTTTGTCTCTGTCCCTCTGCTTCTCTCAGTCCTTATCAGAAGGTGACAGAATGGTTTCGCAGCACAGCACAGAAGGCCAAGAGCGACTCATTCCCTATTTAGAGAGCGCTTGTCATTCCTTAATCTTCTTTAATTCTCTCATTCCCTCATTTGCAGGTTGAAGCGGTGGTGTTGGAAGGCGGCAGTATTCTCTGATGTTGTTGACACGTTTACAACTGATCTTTTTATCACCTTGGCTCAGTGTACAGGTGCCTCACTTGGCAACTTCTCATTCTCAGGTATGATTAAAGCTCCCATGTGAAGTGTGCCGCTCTTTGGTGATTTTTTTTGCAATGACGATGTGATGGACTCATGTATGTTCAGATGCGTGTTTGCATGTCATAATAGTGTATATATGCGTGTGTATTTGTGTGCCTGTTTACATCCATCAAAGGCTAGATGGTCAGTCTAGAGGACATCATGTCACGCAGCTCTTCTCCAAACAGGCTATTTAGGACCAACACTGATCACTGATGTAATTTTGCTTGGGACCGGCTGTTCCAGTTCCAACTTTTGATTGGTTCTTTACTTCTAGACTTTTTTTTGGATTATTTTCCATTGCTTTCATCAACCTTCAAAATTTCAAACATGTCTCCTGCATGATTCTGAATGATCACAGACCAGGTGAAAAGAACAATTAAAAAAGCAGTCTTTTTTAGATCTTACTCAGATACCTTGTACAAGAGCCAGTCAGGAGCTGAAATCACAGGGGCTGTTGTTATAAATCCATCTGGCATTCATTCCAACAGTAAGAGCCCAGAGTCTGTTCCATCACCAGTCTGACTGCGGTCTGGTTATGAAACTGAATAAAAATGTGTGGGGAAAAGAAGTTGCTCAGATCTGACTCTGACACTCATAAGAAAAACTGTAAGTAAACAAAAAAATCCCGTACATACTGTAAAAAAAAGACATTTATAAGCACTTATAATTCTCTGTTAGCTAGTAGCACTTGGCACTTGCCTTCCCAAAGATTCTACTAGGTCCTACTGTGGTCAAGAGCGCCATCTAGAGTCCATGTGGACCAGACAATAACATGAAGTGTCTCAGCCATCTGTGTCCAGGTAGCCATGATGAAATGGATGGTGGAAACACAGTTTGAGAGACCTTTATTTATCTGCCTCACATATTTTTGGATCTTGATCATCCATAGAGTCGCGATCAATCGTTCCTAATTATAGCACTCCAAAATATCCTGTGGTGGCTGGACATGTGACAAAAATGCTGCCTAACTACAGTGTCATTGAGTGGAATATACAATAATCTACTACAACCCCCAGGTCATCATCATTGTCTTGTCTTTAGAAAAGTGTTTTCCTTTTCTTCCATTGTTCAGACAGTAGTGTAGAACATAATTAGTGCACGCGCTAAGCTAGCGGATGTTATCATGTTACTTTAAATAAACAAACGCTCCTCCAAGTAGCATCTTATTTTTAGGTGCCACTCGCAAACCGGTAGAGCACAAACTCTCAACATGTCAACATGTTTCCAGGCGGGGTGCGTGCTTGCCTATCTTACACATGCATACATATCTGTCCAACATTCATAGCAGTTCTAAGTCCTTTTTGCCTGCGCAAGCTGAAAGGGTGTGAAAGCAAAAGCAACAGGAATCGTAATTATGCGTCTTCCACTTGGAGAGAAAGGTGATATTAGGGAACAAATGACAAGCTGTGAAGAAATAGGGAAGAAGAGGGGAGAGGAGAGAGGCAGTAGAGAGAGAAAAAGGAGTCAGAACACACTGCTAAGTGAAACTCCCATGCAAGAGACTTCTGTGAAGTCTGTGAAGGATGTGCCTCCGCTTCCTCGCTTTTCCATTTATTTAAAAACTGACACATTTGAGAGAGATTTTTAAATCATTTATTCCGCATGGCATTATGAATAATTTTCTCTTTCTACATGATTTGACGGAATATTGAATCTAAACACAGTTCTGTGCTTGCTGTCGAGGAGACTTTAATGATGATCATCACTAATATTGATTTTCTCAGTTTGAAAAGTCTTTTTTGAAATCACAGGCGGTCTTTATATAGGGCCATAGCCCATCCCTTTATTCAGTAAAGACATAACTGTCTAATCTGTACTCCAGGATTTAGATCTATTCTCTTTGACAAGTACACACACCCAGCAGGTAGCTAGTTGATGGAGTTAGCAGTGGGTTTGGGTAGAATTTGGTGGGGTGCTGAGATAAAGCTTTGATGTGATACTCAGGAGATAATATGACTGAGATTCAGCTTGAAAGCCAATGAAAACAAAGACAGACAGAGAGAGAGAGAGAGAAGAAGAAGAAGGGAAGGCAGAGAGAGAGGTTAAATGTATGTTGAGACAGATGATGTGAGGCAGAGGAAGAGATATGACTATGTATGTGGGGAGACCGACCCAGAGTGAGAAAGACACTGTCAGAGAGCTGAACTATGTGTTGAGAACGAAAGGGAAACTGACAAAGATAGACTTAACTCAATGAAGAGAATTTAATCACAGTCCCAGCAGTTAACCAATAACATCATCATCCTTTTTCTCGCCCTCTGTCTCCTTCTCTCCATCCAGCTCTGCGGTTTTCCCCTGACACAGACCGTTGATTTCAGGCAGCTTGCCCTCCCTCACAGCATCCCCCTTAATGGAAAACTAAAGGTGTTCCGGCTCATTCCACGTTCATCTGAGTCTAACACAATAACTCTCCAAACGGAGCTTGTTATTCCATTATCACCGGTGTGTGCGTGTCTGTGTATGTGTGTGTGTGTGATTCCCTAAGAAGTCCCAGCAGAGCTTTATATCTGAGAACAGACCCATCAGGTGTCACAGTGTGAAGTTTTTTACCGTCTGAGTCACAAAGGATGAGTCAGTCACGGTAGGAGAGTTGATTGGAAAGACACGTGTCAGACATCAGCTCTCCTGACCGAGTCAGTCTCTCATACACAGACCCTCAGGCAACCCCCTAAGTACACTGAAATAAACTTGAAAGATTACCATCCACTTTAGAGGAATTCTCCCTCCTGCAGCGGTGGAATTGGTTAAAAACACTTCACTGATATACATATGGGCAGAAAGAACATTTAAAATAGAGACATAAGTGACACATAGGAAGGTACAAAAACTTCATTCTTATCCAATCATTTTGTCTTATATTCAGCAAATTGCAGTTTCTTTAGAAATGTGTGTCAGTAGCTTGTAACAAGACAGAATAAGGCAGCTGTATCATGAAAATAACACTCGATTCTTAACATTTTAATGATTAATAGGTGTTTTTTTTCGCAGCTGAGATACTCTGCAGTGTACCTGCAAAGACCGACACGTAATTGGTAAACAGTGAAACATGAAGCTAAATTGGAAGAAGTAAAGGAGGGTAAAGGCATCTCATTGGGGGTTGATTGAAGTTCACGAACGTTTACGGGGCTGATTGTTAAAGAAAAAAAAAAACCTAAGCTACCAAAGAGGTGGTACTTCTGAGACCTTTTCTATTTTCCGGGGGGCTTTTGTTTCCTTTTACCTCATAGGCAAAGTAAGTCGAGAGAATCCAGGGAAACAGGTAAGACCGGACATGATATGTATATGGTTGTACAGTATAATCTTCCACCCATAATTACACCCAGGACATTGTGATTACATGGTTTGTTTGTTCAGACAAATAAGTCCCTGCTACAATTCCTAAGATTATGTGAAAGCATCACCATGAAGCTTATAAATAAATGCACTGTACAGTATGTGTGCTTGTGTTTCTGTAAAAAGGACTGTCTGATCTCGTGTCCAATGTTCTCAATTACTTACCTTTGACAGTAACATGTAACGCCAAATATGTCTTTCATCAGTAATCAGTAACATTCAGCATGAAACCTGACAAAAAAGTCAACAAATGTGGATATTATCATGTGAAATTCTTACTGTTCCAATGTATAATATTTAAATACAGTAAATATATTTTCATTCCACAAACACTTTTCATTGCAGGCCAGAAATAACAGTGTGACTATGTTGTAGTGGTAGGGCATGTTTAAAGTAAGTGCAAGATAACAATTTTGTATTTATGAGGGACTTGTGAATGTATTATAGTGTGATGATATGGTCATAACAGGGATAATGGAATTTGTAATTATGAGGAATTTATGGATTCATTATGTAATACATTAACATACTAAAGTGGGGCAAAGCAAATATTACACAGCAAGCATTGTGTAAAGGTATTAGGGTAATTTACATATTATTTACCTATTAAGTTGGCCACCATTATGCATTATGTGCTTTGAATAGGTCACAGTATTTAGGGTTGCTAAACCCTCTTATACATAGTAATTGTGAGCTTAATACGCACTTTCCTGTTTGAGGGCTGTGAATGAAATGATGCCTGTATCTAAGCCGTGCTGTGTTCCTCTTGCTCACAGCAAGAAATTACAGTCTGAAAGTTTTCTCCATCGGATAATTCAAACATATGTTAGAGGAGATGAACCATAACATTTATTTTTACATAACGGTTTTTTTTTTCATTTATGTGAAGAATAAATGTATACAATCTAAACTGTATTATTTTTCATAAACCTGTATGTTTATTGCTTTTACACCATACTTAACCTGCACATTGTGCAATTCGCTTTAACACTAAATAATACTCCTGGAAGCACACACCAGCAACACAGCTGGAAACTGCTGTCTCGGCATCTTCTGTAGTTAAGTTATTGGTAAGAGACAAGCTTTAGAGTCTTAGTTAGGGGTAGAAAGGGTTTGGATTTAGCTGGGCATCAGCACTCTGTCATTTTATGTGTTACCTTCCTCAGGTCTGAGCCTGTCCATTTACCAGCCCATTCCCACATTTCAAGAGTTGACAATTTTCACTTCAAATCCTTTGACAATCCTTTTCATTTTTTTCGGCTGTAATGATGCTAGAAACAAAGAGGCCATAAATAATAAGCTATATTTAATGAATATACTGGGGCCTTCAGGGGGACAGACAAACTCCTGCAGGCACAAAAACACAAGTTTCTTTCGCTAACCAACATGACTGCCCCCTACCCAGAATCCTGACAGAGAAAGAAAACCATACCATCATCAGCTGCACCCTACTGGGAGTGAAATCACATGGCACCAAGAACCAGCCAATGGGAGAAGGCCAGCTGATGTCAGGCTTAACGAATATTTGGGTTTGGTGTTGTGTTATCCTTCTTAGAATCATGCACAATCTCTACTCACTTTACTGAAGTTATTATTACTGAATTGTTTAGAATAACTTGCAAATAGCTGATACTATAATACAGATGCAAAACAGAAGACACAGAAGAGAGAGAGAGAGCAAACATTCTGCAATTATACTGTATATAGATAAGTATATGCACATGTGCTTAACCATATACATGCACACATTATGCGATATGATATAAGGTTTATGTGCACCTGTGCAATTTCAGGTTAGTTTCAGATCGGGACTTGATATTGAAATTGATTCACAGTTCTGTGCTCAGTGTTAAAATTAGGAAAACAAGAGGGTTACGCACTCGTTACTATAGCACGGCAAATCTAAAGAACATTGAGCTTTGGTGCTCAGTTCAAGTTCAGTCCACTTTAATTATTTATTGTCCCTCATGAGACACTTTCCAGTCATTTCCTCTATAAATTAGTCAATCCAATGAGCCTGTAGTATTACATATTTGTTTTGTCTAGCAGTAGGTATGTTACTGTCACTCAAAAGTACCATCCTTACAGTGAAAAGTGTTATTCCCTTATTGAGTATCTAGTGCTGTTTCTTAAAAACAGAACTGTACATTTACGTGTATCCCCTTATTAAAAAATAATCACGCCAATATTTTTCCCTTTTGTTCCCAAACTTCCTTTTTTTGTTGCTCTGTTAATATGTCCCATAATTACTTTATAAGTGCATCATAATCGCAGAATAATCACTCTGTAATTTGCAGACTGGGATCTGAAAACACTCGAAACCACAAACTTCAAACAATCCTAATAACTAGCCATCATATGACTTTTAGTTTTTCTTTTTTCTTCAGTTCACAAAGGCAGCTTTTGCACACAAAACGTGATTTGTTTTTTTGGCATGGTTGGTGGATTCAAAGCCAAAGTATGAGCCCGAGGTGAATTTTTCGCTGTAAAAGGTTTTTTTGTTCATAATAATCCATTGTGTAAATTCTGGAATAAAGTCTTGATTTCTCCAATTCAGTATTAATATGCGTTTGGAGTGTTTGGGGTGAAACAATCCCTTAACCAGCCAGCCAAAACACATTGAATTATCTCCTCTTGCAAGGGAGAGTTTATATAATATTCCCACTGCTTGGTACAGTTGAATTTATTGACTAAGAGAAACTGTGTTCCTCTGTGTTCCGCTCCGCTTTTCTTCTGTCCTCTTCCACAAGCAGAGTCTGTTCATCTGGAGGAAGATGAAAGGATGACTTTTGCTCATTGATATAAATAAATGGAGAGAGATAGAGGGATGAGACGAGGCCGTGTAGGAGGGAAGATATCCTTGGGGCAAAAGAAGGAGTAGGAGAGAGGGATGAGCCGACCACAGGGAGGAGAGGAGGTGGAGGGTGAGGGCGAGAGGGAGGTGGAGAATGGAGAGTGGAGATGTGCACAGAGAGGAGAGAGAAGAAAGAAAGGGAAAGAGAGGAGCAGAGGGAGACAACAGGGAGGAGGAAAAAGGCAAAGAAGAGGAGAGAGGAGCGACAGAAGTAAGAGGAGAAAAGAGTGATGGTGAGAATGCACCATGAGAAAAAAAACCCTCCTCACTTTATGAAAATGAGATTTTCCACCACACATGATTACAACTATCATCAAAGGGTGCAAGTAATTGAGTGTGAATATACTGTATGTGCAGACACGTGTGTGTGTGTTCAAAAATGTGCACATTTTGTTGCTGCCCACGCACTTGCATATACATTTGCGTGCATGACTGTGAGTGTGTTTGATTTGTCCGTTAGCCTTTCTTGGTTTTTATGAGCTCATCTGCCTACTTTCCCTACAAGCCTGCATGCTTTTATGTGTGTATGGATGCTTACACTATAGGCATGTGTGTGAGCACAGAGTCTTAATCTCCCCCACCTGTGCTTGTTGAAGTACATTTATATGAAGCACCAGTTAACCTTTCTTTCCTGTCTACATGCCGTCGTATATTTTATTAACTGTGGCAGGTGATATATTACCACACTTCCCACAGTAAGATTACATTACCCCTCTGCTTTCTCCCCTTATTCCTCTTTCCCACCACTCCACCTCATTTCTCCTCCGTTCTACTGCCTCTTCCCTCCTTCTCCTGTCTCCTTGTCCTTCTTTCTTTTATCCCCCCTCCTTCTCCACTCCAATATGCCCCTCCCCCTTCCTACCTGACTGTATCCACCACAGTAATTACACTAAAGAGGGCAGGGGACAACGAGGGAGAAAGGAAGGTTCAAAGGGGCAGCAAAAGAGGGAGAAGATCTCAATGTAAGCCACTTTCTGGGACAGATACCAGGAGACAGAGAAGAGATCTCCAAAGAGAAACAGAGAATTGAGAGTGACAGAGGAAAAGAGCAGGGTTGAGAGGTAGGGAGACAGGGAGGGGGTGACGCTCTTTAGCTTGCCATGAAGCGCTCCTTACCAAGTAGGCAATCCCATCTGGCTGTGTCGCCATGGGCTCCAAGATACATGAAGGACTTTAATAATAGCAGCTTCCAACACAGGATGGAGAGCACTTAGGTGAGGGTTTGGTAAGAGAGATGTGTTGGGGGACATAGTAATAGAGTATGGGAAAAAGTGAAATGGAAAGATGTACAGGAACGGTGAGATGCACTTACTGTTGCTATTATACAGGTCAGATATGGTGCTCAGTGTTCGGCAACATTATTACCTCAACAGGGGTAGCATGAGTGGTGACACCTTAGACACCCACTGATGTATGAAGATGTATGAAGGGATAGATGATGGGCAGACAAACAGATGGGTGAAAAAAGAAATGATGATGAACGATGAGTTATTTTGTGTCGTGATCCACTTTTTGGTGTATGCTTCAGAATGTCTCTTTTTTCCATCAGCAGATATGGTGTGTGTATAAAACATAATAGCATGACTAATTCTCTAACATTAGGGCATGTCTATGATGGCGGACCTTACCTAAAAAACAAACAGAGCTGCAGCCCAAAAACTAATACCTAAGAAAGGGCATAGTACTCTCTCAAGGCCATAAATTGAATATTTACTCAAAAAAACAAAGGCATTAATCATCTCTGTCGTCAGTTAAATAATGAAGGTCGCAAGTTCAACATCATGCCTTAGTTTCTTTTATTTTTTTCAGTGGCCTTGAGAAAGTGTTTTGAAAGTCTTTCTTTTATCACAACTTACTCACAACATAACATGTCAAGTGGCAGCATTGCATTATGGATTTCTGGCTGCTGTCAATTGAGAAATTGGTGTCTCTTCTTTTTCTACGGTGACGCCTTCCTTTTTATTAAAAGCACTGCCAACCAAATATTCCTGGGTCATGTTAGGCATCTTGGCAAAATGTCATTTAATTTATAGCCTGAGTCGGACTGAATTGCCATTTCATTCATGGTCATTTTATTTTGTTTTGCCCTAACCAAGTACAGCAAGTGACATATCCATTCCACCAACATAATTTTCAGCCAACATGGAAGCTGCGATAGAGGTTGCTAGAGGCAGTTAACCTGATATTTTCTGTTCTATTTTTCTACCTAGCAATCACTGAACAAAATGATTCAGAGGTTTGAAACCACACTGTAGTCATTTATGTTTAATATTGTACATGGCACCTTCATTTCCCAATTGTCTCTTGAGTCAGTTGCTTTAAAGACATCATCACTGGGTGACCTGACTGAGAGCGATTGGATCGGAACCACAAGAAGGAAACCATAAACATGTTTCTTGGTGAGGCGCAGGGTGTTTACTTCTTGTTTCACTTTTCTGATAAACCGCTGAAACTTAGTGTAACAGTACCACAAGTAGAGCAGAGTCATGAAGTCAGCAAACTGACTTATTAATGTTACACAACTATCTTAAGTTTGCTAGCATTAGCTAACATTAGCCACCATGATACCAGTCATACCAAACCAAGCAAGGCTGTATCAGCAAAACACTTGAGTGTTTTGGATTGAGCAAGGGTGTTTTTTTGCTTGTGATTTTTGAACTTTTCATTTGTAAGAAGAAAATTGTGTTATATCTTATTTCAAAAGTTACATAGTCTCACTTTTTTAATTGGCTTATCTCAGAGTTGATGTTAACTTTTAGGATGTAAAGTCATGCAGGTGAACAGATGACTTGCATTAACATATACGAACTATAGCGTAATTAATAGCTGGCAAGTTGCAAGTTGACCAGCCTAACTGTTGGGAGGGGCCTACCTATCACACTAATTTGACAGACAGGTTTTGGATGGGATTTGGTCCACTGAGAGTCGGCCGCTCACCAGTCCAGTCAGTCACCTTCATAGAGTCTGACACCAGACTGCTTTCCTCTAATTCATACTTCACATCCAATCACTTTTCATTTTCTCATAAATCCTGTTGTGTGTGTAAATCCATGTAAAGCTGGAAACGAGCAGAGCAGCTGTGGCAGTTGATCCTCATTCACTCACTCACTCACTCACTCACTCGCTCACAGAGCCACGTGCACATACACTTTCTAACAAAATTAAATGCAGCTACTTCTGGAATTGAGATTAGCCATGCTGCCCAAGTCTGACTCTACACAGAAACACTGAGACACAGCACAGAGCAGATGAGTGAAGGTGGCTTCTCCTGATTCTGTGCTGTTAGGTTTCAAAGTTAGACGCGTGCCAACACTCTGATCACATATTCACAAGGTGGCTCAGAGTGAGAAGAACTAGGACATGGGAGAAAATGCAGAAAATATTTTTCTTCATCTGAGGGGAGACACCGAGCTTTAGCTAATTGCGGTTGCAGGAGATGGCAGAGCATTATCAGTGTCTGCTTGGCATCAGAGTTGACTGGCAGCTAGATAGAAACCTTATCAGCAAGATAAAAATTGAGAAGAGGGTGCAGAATCAGAATCAGAATCAGAAGAATCAGAATCAGAATCAGAATCAGATTTATTGCCAAGTAGGTTTTCACATACAAGGAATTTGCTTTGGTGAATTGGTGCATAATCAAGAAAAAGCAAGTATACAATGTCAAATAGAGAATTTCACTATAAACAATGTGAAGAATTATAAATAAGTGAAATAAGATTAAAATTTGAAACAAAACACACTATACAATAATAATGATAATATGAATATGGAGAGCTATACAAGTTAGTGCAGGATGTGCAAAATATTTGCTGAGGATGTGCAAAAGTTCATAGTATGCAGTGTTCCTCGGGGCTTACATTAATATAACGTGCAATGCCCTTTTGGGGGGGCGGTTGTTGGGGTATTAGTGTCCGAGTCACAGGGGGGTCCCGGGCCGTGTTGATGAGGCCAGCTGCAGACGGGAAGAAACTGTTCTTGTGGCGTGAGGTTTTGGTCCTGATGGACCGCAGCCTCCTGCCGGATGGGAGTATTTCAAAAAGTTTGTGACCGGGGTGGGAGGGGTCAGCCACAATCTTTCCTGCACGCCTCAGGGTCCTGGCGGTGTACAGGTCCTCGAGGGAAGGTAGATTGCAGCCAATCACCTTCTCAGCAGAGCNATGTGCAAAAGTTCACAGTATGCAGTGTTCCTCAGGGCTTACGTTAATATAACGCGTAATGCCCTTTTGGTGGGGGGGATTGTTAGGGTATTAGTGTCCGAGTCACAGGGGGGTCCCGGGCCTTGTTGATAAGGCCAGCTGCAGACAGGAAGAAACTGTTCTTGTGGCGTGAGGTTTTGGTCCTGATGGACCGCAGCCTCCTGCCGGATGGAAGCGTTTCAAAGAGCTTGTGCTGATGTTCAGCTCCCACCTGAGGTCCTGGCTGATGATGGTGCCCAGGAAACGGAAGGGCTGCACAGTGCTGACTGGAGAGTCACTCAGGGTGATGGGGGTGGGTGGGGCTGCGTTCTTCCTAAAGTCCACCACCAACTCCACTGTCTTTAGAGCATTGAGCTCTAGATTGTTCATGCTGCACCGAGTCAGCAGATGGTCAATCTCGCACCTGTAGGCAGACTCATCCCCACCAGAGATGAGCCCGATGAGGGTGGTGTCGTCCGCGAACTTCAGGAGCTTGATGGATTGATGACTNGCTGCACCAAGTCACCAGATGGTCAATCTCCCACCTGTAGGCGGACTCATCCCCACCAGAGATGAGCCCAATGAGGGTGGTGTCGTCCGCGAACTTCAGGAGCTTGACGGACTGATGACTGGAGGTGCAGCTGTTTGTGTACAGGGAGAAGAGTAGGGGGGAAAGGACGCAGCCTTGAGGGGAACCGATGCTGATGGTCCGGGAGTCAGAAACGGGAAGAAGAGAGAGGGAGAGCTCAAGAGATGAAAGAGAAGAAAAAGAAGGGGAAGGAATGAGGGGAAAGGAGATTGGGGGAAAAAATACAGAAAGAGAAAAGGACTATTAAGAGGGTAAAATAAAAGATATTCTAATTTTGTCTTATCTGTGAAAGTGGAGATGTTTTATCTCCTTCACTCATCACCATGCTGTTTCTGATCACCAGAGCAGTTTGACTGGTTACCAGCCGGCAAACATCAGCAATGATAAAAAAAAAAAAAGAATAGTAAAATAAAAATAAAACCTCTCTATTGGCCTCTTTTCTGTCCATTTAGTTCCCTTTCGCAAACCTCATCTCTTCTGCATATTCCCAGTAGAATCCCAGTTTTGACTTTTAGCATTTATTTCCTATCTTCCGCTCTTTCTCTTTAAGCTTGCCCTGTATTTCTCTCCCCCACACAATTTCTTTGTCTTATACGAGTTTTGGCGTTGCTTTCATCGATTTCACATTTTTCCCTTTCTGTACTGTTTATGCTTTTTCCTCTCTCCCCTTTCAACTCTCTAACTTTATATTATTCGGCACCGCCTCTTTGTATATCCTCTCTCCCTTTGCTGCACTTTGCTTGTACTACTCCAGTCAAATTCTGATCACATCTTTGTATCAAAGATGCCAACCCTCCAGGAGGCACTACTTTCATGTGATGAAACTTGCTTATAATCCTTTCAAAGCTGTAAAACCAAGACTGAATATTAACACTCCACATTATTGACCTTCTCCTTACACAAGGCTTCTTTGTGAGTTCTCTGACTCGGAAAGTACACAGTGTTCTCAGTGTACCAACTACAAGCTGCAGAGCAAAAAGCACTAAAATTAACATTTCCACATGAGGTCAACAATGGAAGTTGTTACAGTGAAAAAGGACACAATGTCAAGTGTGTATCGATGTTGCTGTCCATCTCATCCCCCCTTTCAGTCAAAATGCTGAGAACATTTTTTTTCCCAATGGTCGAGGGAATGGACAGTATACACTATTATTTATCCATATTTGGAAAGAGCTCCTTACCTTTCACCATTTTGGAATTAAATGTAAATTCATTCTTTTTCTTTAGATCTGCTTTCCTAATCCATAAAGACAGCTGACTTTATTATAGTCATGAAGATAATTAATGATGATTTGATGGGATTTGAATATGATCATTTTCTGAATGCAAAAAAGGTCTCTGAAAAAAAAGAGTTTCAATTCTAAAGAGAAAACATTCCAAATCATTATTGCCAGTCAATAATGAAAATTGAGTGTAAATGTGTGTTTGAGTATTTTATCAGTTGACTTTGGTGCTTTTCTGTTGGGAAGTGGAACAGAAGTTTTTCTTGAGAACTACCATGCAAAGATCTGTGTATATAATAAGAGGTGGGTCATCACTTTCCTTCCACACTACCCATATGAATGCACAATGGAACTCCTTGCTTGTGTACATCATATTTAAGGCCATCTCTACTGTCACATTATTCCCCAGATACAGTAGAGGGACACATTGCAGAGGCTCTCGCCATGATGTCCATCATCTGTCTTTTGCATTCCTGCAGCTCTGTGGCCTTGCAGTCTTCACAAATTTTCGCCAGCATCAAGGCCCGGTAACACCAGGAAGAGGCAAAACAAAATTCATTTTTGTGTGTTCGTGAAATATTTGGTTCTAGAAGCCTGGTGATGTAGTTGGTGAACTCATGTAGTTGGCGAGGTAATTGTTAACACGCTAGCCAGCCGGCAACATGACAGCACCAGTCAGTTCTTCCCCCCTGTTTCCAGTCTTTGTGCTAAGCTAAGCTAACCGCCTTATGTCAGCAGCTTCATATTTACTGTACAGACATACGGAGTGGTCTCGATCTTTTCAACTAAAGGTTCAAAAAGAAAAGTGAACTGATTATATTGCACCTACTTGATGGATATAGCAAAATATATTTTAGGGGCATCGATAGGGGCCTAACAGAAAACTTTTGCCTGATGCCCCCTAACATGGTTAATCTGGCCACGTCTTGAAGGCAGACTTAACAGGTTCATACTCATGAAGCTGTGAGGGGAGAACCAATAAAACGACCAAAGAGAAAGAGCTAATTGGCAGAGTTTGGACTTAAACTTTCAGTACAGATTTTCACACACACACACAATATTATGTCTGTCTTAATGCTGAGATCCTAGTGGTGGTTTTCTGACAGCACAGACGTTAAAAACAAATTGCAAGTGTAGTCTGTGATTGTTGGCTCGCTCGTTTGTTGTGCTAGTGTCGTGAATAGACTACTACTTGAAACAAGCTTATAGAATTATCAAGATTCATCATGTTTTGCATGTTAAAGGCTGTTTAAATTATGTAGAGTGATATATAGTTATTTATTAGTAGTATTATTTATTATTATAGTACTTAGGCCAGTACAGTGTAACACCCCCCCTCACATACACATGTACACATACACGCAACCTGTCCGTCATTGAGAATGATTAAAGGCATTCTGGTAAACGTAAGACATCGTTAAGTCAAGTAGACAAGACAGGTTGAGGGAAAGAGGGTGCACCGCAGAAGCATAACAAGGAAAACACTGAACATCACATCACATTGCATCACATTTTCCTGCAGCCTAATAGCCATACATTTTTGAGCCTTTCACTTTTACTTTGCATTGTGCCGAGCCCTGCCCACCTCAATTTGTTTTAGAATCCGCTTCTCCCCTCTCTGCTAAAATTATCTGTCAAAATTCTCTGTCTTTCAGTCTCACAGGATATCAATTTTCTGCCCTGATGCAGCACTGCACGGCTCACCGGCATGTCAGAGTTCAGCAACACATATGACAAATTACTATCTTACTACCCAGGTGTGTTACTGTGGAAGAGAGTTGTTTCTATTCACAATTGCTGACTGTTTATGGGCATCAGAGTAACATATGGTAATTGTTAAAATTAACGATGGTAATAGTATTTCCCAGTAATAAGTGATAATTAGGGCATCTTAGTAAAGTTGTCACTTAGAAATGCACTCTGTTGTATTGATTGATCTGCTTAATGATAGTGGTAGAATTAATTGAGTCAGTGGAGATAAATGGCTGCGCACTGATCATCCAGTGACTTTCAAACCATTGATTTGTCCCTTATCTTGGCTAATAAGATGCTGTTAGTAGAGGACAGGGTGGCAGTGGTTATTCAGACCTAAGCCACTTAGTGTTAGCTGTTCCTTTGGCTGCAGCTGATTAAACCAATAACAGTTTCATTATCAAACACAATTAACATTAGGAAAGTTTGTTAGTTATTAGTAGCAGTAGTGATAGTAAAAGCAGGAGTATTTATGTTTTAATTTTACTTGTTTATTTCACTAGAAGTTTTAAATAATTCTGCTTAGTGGCAATGTGACAAAATCCTGTACGGTATGTAAAAAAATACCCGCTAAGAAATGGTCTTAAGAATAGTCCCTTTTCATGTCACAATAGGAAAAGTGTAAATACAAAAAATAATAATCAATGAATTAAATGTCTGATGGCTGAATTCCATTTAGCTGCTTCAGTTTCAGGTTACTGGCATTGCACATGCTGGCTCACTGTCTCACTGTCACGACTCATGGAGCCACTTAAATAGAGCGGAGCGATAGCTGATGCCATTAGTAACACCTGTGCTTTTTTATCACAAGTCTTATGTAGTTTAATTAATTCTGTTTTCCTGATTCTGAGAATGCAGTGATCGACCTAAAAATCAAACATTTCCACAAAAAGCTTACTGGCAAGAATAAGAATGTAGAATAAGATTAATTTGTCATTTCTACGTTTTCTTAGTAGCTAATTTTTGCTCTTTTAAACTCACACAACTCTTGTATTTAATAGTCCAGCTGACATAGTATTTTTAACACTCTTTAACACTTTTTATAATTGATAATGGTTGTTTCACTTCCCAGAATACATTTTATTTGGGGTGAAATTCTCCAGAAAGCCCTCCTTCTACTAATTTGATGAAAGTTATGATGGAGGCTTGTTATGTGTGTTTTTATACATGTGTCTCAGTTAAGTCATAAGGTCTTCTCTCTGATTAATGAAAACAATGCAAAGAATGATGAAGTCCAGACCAAACCTGGAACAGCCTTACTGGTGACAAATAAATACTGGAAATCAAATCTTAAAATTTTTGACAATATAACTTTGTTGGCTCAACTTAATGTTTTAAGCTTGTCTACTTCAAACGCTGAAGTTATCTAAACCAAAAAAATATCAGTTGACAGAACTAGTTTGAAACTAACAGTATAACTTCTTAAACTGAGTTTAAGCCTTGCCTTGTGTTGAGTAAACTCAAAAGAGGCTTCTTGCCTTATTTCTTGGAGTTTACTCAGATTCTACATTTTTACAGTGTAACGTTTGATTGTATTCATGCTAAATCCATCCACTGACCTTCTTGTATTTTTTAGGTATCCGGACAGACCTTGTATCTTTTATCACGCTATCATGATGCCTTTCCAAAATATCTTCTCTGTTAAAAAGTGACCTTTTTTCAAAGCAGAATAAATTCTGTTTTCTGGATCGATTTCCTGTTCATTTATATTATATTTATACCGCATTCGCCACATAGATCTATATTCCAGTTAAATGAAATCCTATAACCACCTTAAGGCCACAACAGTTTACATTCTTCATTCAAAGGCATCCACTGAAATCACACACTTCATCTCCTTCCTGTATGGTCTGCGCCCTTTAAAAAGTGAGCTGCAGGTGTTGAATTGATGGAATGCATTGAAAGACATTTCAGCCTTTTATCTGTCCATAATGCAGCATAGGCAGTCATGACACCTAACCCAGATAAATACTATAATTATCACTTCTGCCTCTCACAGCTCACCCGTCTGCCGATCGTCTGTCGTATCCATCATGCCTACACATACACAGGAATGCACACATGCCAACGCACACACACACACACACACACATACACACACACAGAGTTTTGATCCGTCAAATCTGTATCCATCATAGCAAGTCGAAGTGAGATTTAGTGCAGCGCCGTGGCGGGGTAACCGCACTGTGGGCGAGTCCATATTAAATTGTCTACTGAAGTGGGCCAGATTGTGTTAGGCCAGTCTATCCATTCATCTACGCTAATGCCCTTCCTGCCTCCATCCATTTCATGAGCTGAAGAGTGAGGAGAGAAGGGGACAGGGCCCAGGAGAACAGAGGGGAAGAGGAGAAATGAGTGAAGGGGGAAGTGAGAAAGGAAAAGATTTTAAAAGTAGAGAGAGAAAGGTGGTAAATAAGAAGAAGAATGGAAAAGGAGATAAATGAGAGGAATCACAAACGTGGAAGAAATGCATGGGTAGGCTGTGACACCTACTGATTAATATTGTAATTATTGTTTTGGGTCACTATATGCAATCATTGTTATTTCAATTGTCAGGGGTTTAAATGGGCAAGCCTGCAGACCCTTGTGTAAGAGCAATACGGACAAAATTCCTAATGGAATGAAACGGCACGCCATGTACAGTACATAACAGCAAGCTATACTAACAAGGCTCTATGGTAATTAGCTTGAGGGGTCGAAAAACACACATGCATGAGTGGACACGCACGCACACACACACAGACACACCACCTCAATGTGCTGAGACACAATCAGTGTGCTCTCATTTTGCCATTACCACTTTTAAGTGTTTGCTGCTATGGCAACGGTGTGATTTATTTCCCAATTAAGAGTTAGTGAACTTGCTTACTTACAAACAGTAATATCAAGCTGCACATAAATTACCTTCAAGCATAATGCGGTCTATTTGCTTTTAAAAAACAAAGGAATATCATCATCTCGTATCTCACAAACAAGCAGACTTCCTTATCAAGAGTTTGCTTCTTTGTGAGTTTATAAGAGCAAATATTCTCTAATAACGGTGTGCCACATCTACTTGGCAATTAATGTGCTTGCTAAAAAGGATTAAATTCAGCAGGCTTCACATCCAATAACAACCTTTTTTCATCCATCTAGCTTAAAATGAAGATAAACAATATACGGATGGATGAGAGAGTTGGCAGGCAGGTGGGAATGTAATGGAATCAATTAGGCAAACACTCGTGATTTATACTCTGTGTTGATAACAAAGAAAGCTTAATTTACTTTCTTTTCCCCTCTTACTGATATCATTTGTTTCTAATGTTTATGCACTGATAACATATGAATCCCATTTCCTCTTGTGACATATAAATGGAGCAGCAGGGCCTGTCTTTATATTTCTCTGAGTGTACGCACACGTGCGTGTGTATGTACACTGCGTATGTGAGCATATAAAGCAGAAGTAATTGTTAACTATTAACTCTGACTATAAAATGTTAATGCACTCCATAAACCTGAAGGCAATTTCTGCATGTATCTGGTTGGAGTAGATTATGCTTTCTGTTTGTGTGTGTGTTTCTGTGTGCAATTTGTCTTCATGTTGACATATCTATATCTATGCATGTGTGCATATGTGAGAAAAAAGGCCCTCGCTCGCCCGAGCTTGCAAATGGTTGTCGAACATTCTTCTGTGAAGAAACCCTCTCCTTTTTCTGCTCCCCTCATTCTCTCCCTCTGTCTTCTCACGCTTTGCAGTGTTACTGAGAAGTAGAGCTCGTCTGGCCCTCATTAATGTCCTTGGCATTCGCGTGGCTCTGCATCTCTCTTTGCCTATCCCCAGCCTCTTACAGCTTCATCCCACATGCCATCCTCGTACGCGCAACACTAGCAGCCTTCAACTGCAATTAGTACCTGTGTTATCATGCATTCACACACACACACACACACACACACACACACACACACACACGCTGTGGAAGCATTTAGGTCCAGATCTTTTTTATGCCCAGCACCACTCTTCCCGTCCTTCACCCCTGCAGCCCTCTAAATAATGATGGACTTGGACAACAATTAGACAGAGTTAATAAGCATTCAGTTGGTCTAGTGAAACACTGGGGTGCCATGCTCCCTTCCATTAGGGCTTTATTATGAGCCTATTCACTTTGTTTAACCTTAGTGCACTGACACAACACAGCTCTGTTGGTGTATTGTCATATTTTCTGGCTGGTTTAACCTTGGTCATTGTTTTAGGCCTAAATGGCACTCTGGTGATCAGGTGAGATAAAGTCCCACATGAGCACTGATCAAAGTTTGCTTTTGTTTGTGCGATGTGGTATATTGGAAGCCTTCCATACTCGGATTGTGTACTGCACAGTGTTGATAAGTTCTATCGCTTTGTACAATCTGATACTGTTTTTGGCGTTAGCCTGCAAAGGCCTGCGAGTTGTCCCAGTATCTTATTAGCTCCAATATGAATCTTTCATTTGGGTCTCTATCACAGAACCCCTAAAACTAGGCAAAGTCATTACCGTTTTCACTTTTTCAATCTCTCGCTCTTTTCATGTTCCGAGATCAGTCCTTTATCCCTCGTGTTCTATTTTTCATCACAACTTTATCCTCATTCATACCCTCAAACACTCTTTAAACTTGAAGAAATGAGACCCACGTCTCTTGAAAAAAAAAAAAAAAAGGAACTAGGTCTGGGGTGATCACCAGAAAGTTTTCTGACATGCAGAATCACCCTTAAGCTGGTGTTGAATGTTTTAGAGCACGCTGGTCTCTTTTTCTGAGGGGGATAAGACGGCTCTTGTGTCTGCTTGTCTGCCGGGGCTTTGGCGGTAGAGGAGAGGCAGCTACCTGTTCTGCTCTCCCCTCTCATCTCTTCACACTAATTAGAGAGAACTGGGTTTAAGTCTTAGTGGGGACACACATCCTCTGCCTGCGCACAGGTGGGTGTGCATAGTCATATGTATTCATCAAAGTGCTTTATGAAGTTCCCGTTTTTGTCTAAATGTGTCCAGAAACATATTTTTAGGTCAACATTTTATTAGATGTGCTGGTGGAATACAATGTGCCAACTCTGTGTGTGTGTGTGTGTATGCATGTGAATAGTGTGCAGTGCGGTGGCAAGGCACCGCAGGCGATGATAAGTAGGGGGCTTAAGCAGTGGACTCTCTAGGCCTAATCACTGCACACATTTCAAAGGCGAGAATGCCAATTAAAACTGATAGGGCTCAATATGGGCTTTTGGGCTGCCACAGCGAAGAGCAACACATCCAACATGAAAATCAATCGGCCCCCCGTCTCCTGGTCAGGAGAAGCGGTTTGCCTGCCAGTGATTCGAGAGGAGTGTCTGATAAATACACAGGCTCTACAAAGGGCTATAGCAGGGGCAAGGGGGAAAGACTCGTGGGGTCATGGAGGGAAGACAGAGATTTGTGAGTCCCCAATCATCATGTGTGTGTCGGTGTGTGTTGGGGATCAGAGGGCCTGTGATCTCAACTCCTAAAACTAGGTGGAAAAGTAAGTGAATGGGATATATATATGTATATATATATAAGGGCAGAGTGTCAGGATGAGTCAATTCAATATTCCAAGCAGCTTTCAACCTACTTTATTGGATTTTTGTTATTAAGAATCCACATCATACAATCATTTGACATAATGAGAGGACATATTTTCCACATCAGTCAAGTTAAAGAAATAGTTTGACATTTGGGAAATATGCTTGTTCGCTTTCTTGCACAGTTAGATGAGAAGATCGATAGCACTCTGATGTTTGTTCGCGATCTACTACTAGGGTCAGAAGTCAGCGAGCTTATGCACAAAGACTAGAAACAGGGGTCAACGGCTAGACTGGCTCGGTCAAAAGAAAACAAAATCCACCCACAAGCACCTAAACCTACCTAATTTAAACAGCATATTTTGTTTGTTCACTCCGTACAAAAACTTTTGACTGGTTGTGGTTTTATTTCCAGTGTCTCCAAAGGGGCTCTGTGTGATATTTCTGCCAAAAGGATGATTTCTAATCTAAACTTCTCAGATGGGTTCATTGCAATAACTGTTGGAGGCCAAAAGAGGAGGCTCCAAAGATTGGGGGGGGGGTATCCTTTGACCCTTTGGAAGGGCCCGATCATTAAGTTGTATATAAAGTAGATAAAACTAGCTCCACCTCGACCAGCTACAACAGTAAAATGCTGCTTACACACTATTGCACCAGTACTAACAATCTGATAATGTCATATATAATATACCAGTGCCAGGGGCCGTTTTTTCTGTAGAATGAGTAGTTTTGATACTTTAAGCATACTTTGTGGTAATAATTCTGCACTTTTACTTAAGGAGTTTGAATGAAGGACTTTTGCATGTAATGGAGTATTTTTACATTGTTCAGGATCTGAGTGCTTCTTCCACCACTGCAACCTCCTCATCTAACTCTCAGCAAGAAAACTAAAACAGCATATTTCTCAAAATGATGGACCATTGTTTTAATAGATAGACATGGCACTGAAACATGATCACGCGTCAGAAATACATTTAAAGTGACATTTGTCAAACAATCACAGAAGTACAACAACTGACAATACACTTCACCAGCAATATGGAATCAATATGTAAACATATTTAATTGTAAAAGGAAATCAATAAGGATCGAATTACAGTACAGCACTAATTCAAGAGCTCAAACATGTATCTCTGAAAAACAGATTTCTCACTTCTGTGTTGTGTGTATGATTGTTTGTGTGTGTGTGTCTCTTAACAGTCAGGACAAAGACTCACAAGAACCTGCTGTGTTCATGTCAGTGAAGTGAAACGCGCAGGCTACACAGGAGCTGAATGTCAAAGTGAGCATTTCTTGCCACCATCCACAGTATAACCGCTGTAGGTCACACTCTGCCGAGGCAAATTAAGGTGAAGTCCAATACCTTGTGACGTGTGTGTGTGTGTGTGTCTGTGTGCTTGTACAGATGTGTGTGAATGCTAATACACTCTGACAAGCTGATAACATACTTCTTGTCATATCGTTTGACATCATTAACTAATAAAGATTGATTGCCCTTTGTTCCCCGTCAATGAGTGTTTGTACTATTGCCCTGACGCCATGGTGTGTGTGTGTGCGTGTGTGTGTGTGCAAGGGTGAGAGAGAAAGCTCAAGGCTTTCCCTTCCACAGATCAGAGTCTGGCTGGACCCAGTCTTCTCCCATGATGCTTTGCAGGCGGAAATTTTGGAAATACTCAAGGCGGTGGCTAAGAGACAGAGAGACAGTTTAATATAGGAGGTGCAAAACTCTCACACATACACACAAATACTGTACACCACATTTTTGAGTGTAATTACCTAGCCAAGTGTTGGCTAATAGCTGAAAAATCTAAGTGCAAGTTGGCCTATCAATACTTTGCTACACACACTTGTTTTTTAAATTTTAACATGTATGCTTGTAAGTGTGGCTGCAAAATGTTTAAAAATGAAAGGGGCACTCCACCGATTTCACACAAGAAGAACAGTCTGTAAAAAAAACAGTCTGTGGCTCAGGGCCGTTTCTTGCTATATATGCGGACTATGCGGTTGCATAGGGCCCCCAAAGCCACCAGGGGGCCCCCAAGCTGCCATTTTAGCCATTTTTTTTATTTTTAAGAAATTAAAATGACCGGTGAAAACACCTATATGCTAAAAAAAAAAAAAGATATATATATTTCACAAAATATGGGCCCCCTAACAACATTTTGTATAGGGCCCCCACAAAGCTAGAAACGGCCCTGCTGTGGCTCTAGAGGAAGGTCTCTAACGTCTGAAAAAATAACCCTGATGATGTCATCAAAATAATGATGTCATTAGAGTTATCTTGGCTGGGGCTTGAGACATGCAACAGAAAGCCTGTGTTACAAACTGAGGGGTGGAGTTTGAAAGACGTGGGCATTTACCAGTAAGGGGAAGTCTAACGAAAGGCGCCATGGGGTTGCATTATGGGAAATGTAAGATGCAGTGTTTTTGGAGCTTGACCCAAAATAGGGACTAAAACTCTAGGGTCCTCTGGGATATCTCAACCTCTGCTGCTCTTTTATAAATCTGTCTGTCACAAGTTCCCCAACTTCATGAAAATGCAATACTAAATTGCTCGAGTACCCCTTCAAAACAAAACAATGTTTTACCATAAATAATGTCTGTACAAGACCTCAAAGAACTGTACTCGTAGGAGTGAGCATACTCACAAGTTGGGTTTTTGGCCTTCCACTATCTCCTCCTTGGGGATGGGGTAGAGAGCCTCATATGTACGCTTCTCCCCTGAGCCGTGGATGGCGTAGGAGTTCATCTTGTTGATATTGGCAGGGAAGTACGACCAGGGGAGGAGAGCCTCACCCATCCACCTGTCCCCTGTGATTGTGGCATTAAACACCATGGGCAGTTGTTGCTGGTGAAAGAATTTTAAGACAAAAATTAGAAATACTTAAACACCTTACTCAAAGTACCGCAGCCCTCTTCACTAACACCCTAGATGTCTGCCTACCTGGAATGCTTGGCCAACTCCTGACAGCAATAATATCAGGTGCTGTCCATGTCTAAAATGAAAACACAGTTTGTGTGTTTGTATTAAGACTATCTACACACATATGGACATGGATGCTACAACAGCTTAGCTATGTACTTACGGACAAAGCTCCACTTCTAGGTAATTTTCTGTAGTACTATCAAGGAAGAAGGACTCCACGACTGAGGAGATGAAGAAGAAAAATAATTTAATCAAGATAAGACCTTTAATCCTACATTAATAAACTGCTCAAAAGGTGTTATTAGCCTCTCCAGCACCCATTACAAAGAAAAAATGACAATAATTAAATAATTTGAGTCATTTACTTTAAGTTACAGTTTAACAATATTATGTATAAATGACAGATATATAAACTTTCAAATAAGATATGATGACCTGTACACCCGCTTACCTAGCAGCATGCTCATTATCTAGTTAGATTATAAATGGGGTTGGTTTCCAATCTAATAAGTAACATTAATGAGACCAAATATGTGGGGCTCATTAACCGGAAATCGAACCTGCTTAAGGTCAATTAGATAGGATTGTTATTACTCAACCTCATCACAGGGTTTAATTGCTGTGTCACCATAATAATGATAATGCAATTACTATTATGGCCTCATAAACAGAGCTAGTCCCTAGTCTCTCCAACCTCACTGAACTATGAATTTTTATTTTTCAGCTTTTAGAGTGGCCTAAAATTGCATTATACAGACTAAATCCCAAAGTCATGACTGGAATGACAACGTTATAATAAGTTTTGGGAGGTGGGAACCATAATCTATTACAATAGGCCATAAATGCGACCTTTGTGATGTTTCTAAAGTTCAGTTTGAATTGACACTATGGCGTCTGGAGTGGGTCACTGTAATAATTACACACTTTTTAACTGGTTAATTATATATATAATATAAAGTTCGACATTTTGGGAAATACGGTCACTAGCTTTCTTGCCAGGAGTTAGAGTTCGATGAGGAGATTGATAACACTATCATATCTGTCTGTTTAATGAATCTGGAGCTAAGAGATGGTTAGCTTAGCTTAGCATAATGACTGGAAACGGGGAAAACCACAACTTCGGTTTTTATACGGATTAAACAAACAATATATAACATGTAAATTAGTGAGCTTTAGAGGTACTGGTAGGCTGATTTTTGTCTAAGATAAGCTAAACTAAGCTAACCATCTACTGGCTGTAGCTCTGCTTCATATTGACAAAGTGATATGAGAATCGTGTAGATCTTCTCATCTAACTCATCTCATCTAAAAAGAAAGCAAATAAGCCTATTTCCCAAAATGCTGAAATATTCCTTTAATTAGCGATACATAAAAAAAAAAAGTAATAATGTTATAATAATAAATATAGTAATATATTATATAGTAATATAGTATAGTTATAATAAATCATTAAATTTACGTTTAAGTAATACTATTAAAAACTTTTGGCTACTTTTAGTTATTCTATATGCCAATGTAACTTCATATCACATTCCATTAAATAATACATTTTGTCTTCTTTAAGATCACACTTTTGCAATCACTTTCTTTTATAGACATTCATCATGGATTTGTCAGTAAATCCCTAAAAGCTCTTGCCACAGATATATTTGCATGTCTACGAAGATGTTTAGTGCAGTACCATACATAAAGCATCGCCTGACCTCCTACCCCTGCTACCGACCTTCATAGTCCCAGAGTCCAGGGAAGGGCTGACTGGGGGGGCCTGCAGGAGCCTCTGGGTCATTGAAGAAGGGACCAAACACCTCTATCTTCAGCCCTCCTTGCCCAGGAGAGAAAACGATCCTGATAGGGTCATGATTCACAGGATTGCTGTCCCAGGTGTGCTGGATCAAAAACTGCATTTGCGTAAGAGGACTGAAAGGAAAAAAAATCAATCAGAATGAGAATCTGCTATGTGACCATAGTGACACAGTGCAGCATTTGCACACTTACAGAGATTCACAGCATAGCAGAATGTGGATAAGTGTCAAAAATTGCAGTCCACAAGCTACCCCCATGTTGTCAAAGCTCCAAAGACTCACTGGCTAAAATACTCTAAACGGTGCTCCAGCTGAGCTCGTCATGGCTTAATAAATTCAAGGTTCGACTCTTTAAGCCGTTTATTATCAAATTAGGTTTATGTTCTGTTACTGAATAACTTGTCAAGATAGTAGAATTGACTTCCTGATATGGAAAACTTGGAATTATCAAATTGGACTTACTTGGTGTCCAGGTTGTGGTTTCAGATTAGACTTGATTTCAATTCTTAACAAACTGGAAAACAAACTACTAACAGAAATTATGCAACGTGATCATAACCAAACTCGAACTTTGTTAGCAAATCATATGCCCAGTTGGCCGAGAGCTATCCAGCAAATGTTATACCAATAACGTTACGTTTGTTACTTTCTGACGACCCAGATACGCTCGTCGGGGTGAAAACTTAATCTCTTTCCACTTGAAAAACGTCATATATGATACTCAAACTGAAACTAAAATATTATATTATTTGAATTGACATGTCCTTCCAAATATATCCGAGTGGAACTTCCCGACACAGAGTGGAACCTTTTACTACTTACTCTGCTTTACAGACGGAACAACTTCTGCGGTGCACATCTTCGTTGCTATTGGTTGGTATTTGTTTCCTTCAAAAGGGACGGCGGAATCGATTATTAAAGTAAAAACCCCACTTATGATTTAGTATTTTAAACTACCAAATGTCAGATAATACATTTATTTTAACTCGGAGCGTCACTTTTCTCTGAAAATATATTGTGTTGCATGTTAGCCAGTTGTTTAACAGATCAAAATGTTTAGTTAGCTAATCTTAGCTGAGACTAGCTGCCCCAGCTAACGCGAGCTTCACCAGGTAACCACAGGTAACGCAAGCTAGCTGGCTATCAATGTTTTTAGCAGCTTTGTATCGTCTTTAGGTTAGCTGAAGTCATGAATGTTACTGTTGAAAGATATATTTTAAACACCCGAACTGAAACCCTGCATTGAAAAGAACTGTTGGCATGATTAGGAAGACAAATTGTACCTGCTTTTATTTTTAAGTTAACATTTAGTTTGCGAGGTAACTTACTGGTGATCGTTTTTAATTTGCCAACGCAAATTGTTTTGCTTCTGTTTAGACTACACCTTCAGCATGGAAGCAGAAGTTGAGTTTTTACGTGATCAAGGTAAGGACAAAGCAGGGAGGATAGCTCCATCAGGTTGTCAAATAAACAGCCACATCAAGGCTATTACTCATCAATATTATCAGAATCAGATTTAGGGATTATGCTAAAACTGGTACAGTCCTAAGTACTGAAAATGACATAATTTTGGGGTGCATGACAAACTCCTTAAGCTCTGATGAAGGCTAATAGATTTTTTTATAAAACTGACAAAAGGCTCAATATGACCTAAATGATATTTAACCTCCTTTTGTAAATGGATAGCACATTCCAACACACCCAGAGAGCACATAAGTTAGGCAATGCCTTACCATGACTGTTGGTCTGCTTTCATTTCATTGTCAAGGTGCTTATGTTTGCCTGGACCACTTGGCCACAACAGCAACAATTATCCACCAGGACCAATTGTTGATACTGCAGTGTTGATTTGATATTATCCAAGATATTCATGACAGTGACAAATCCAAGGAAACTATAGTGAACTATATGAAATGTTTTTACTCTTCTGCCTAAAAGTAGGACACTAAAATCACACTCAGATTTTTGGGTTGGTAAGGACCCATTTCCTACGCTTGATGAATACTTACCTAGGCCTCTCTCATAATTCTTACATTTACTTTACTTTTTCCTGTCACTCATTTGCGGCCTCTGTTTAATTATCTCTTCTTTTTTCTTTTTTAAAGTTTTGAGTAACTCTGAACTGTAACTAACTTCTAGCCTAAATTCTGACTGATCTTAGCTAAACTGCTGTAACTTTACTCATGGCTGCAGTGGCAGTGTACTTAAAGTCAACCATTGCTGCAAGTCCAGAGTCAACATGTACTTCTAAGATCTTTGTAATGCTCTTTTTCTACTTTAACTATAGTGATGATTGGTGAGTGGTAATATTTAAAACTAGGACCCCATTTGTGAAAATCAGCATTTTCAAAATAGCCCAGATTGGTGGGGAAACCTGGCAACATGAGTGTGTGTGCTTGACTATGCATGTGTTGTTTATTTTTTTTTTTTTAGTCCACAGGTTAAATTCTGCACTCAGCCAGTATCAGTATGGGCACCACACTCAATCCACATCATCTCAGGTACAAAGACATCTGTAAAAACCTCCATAAACTGACAAAGATTTAGCCCATTGTTTGGTATCGTAGTAAACAATTTGTGAATTTATTTGACTTTGTTAGGAGATTATACCATGCATACATGGGGATTTTGATTCATGAAGACTCGTCTCTGTAACCCTTCCATCTGTATTGTCTTCATTTCTTTTGTTTGTAAAGGAAAACGAGTATTTAGTGAAATGCACTACAACTGCACATCCCACAATGCCACCCTCACCCCCTGCGTCTCTTATGTTCATCAGGTTGAGGAGGCAAGACGGGCAGAGTCTCCTGTACCCTGGATCTCAGATAGAAGGTCAGGCGCAATAAAAGTCTTTATTTACTTTCATTTTAAACAACCCTCTGTTGATATGAGTGCACTGGAGAGCAAATATGTTTTTGTTTTTTTTTACACAAGTGACATCATTATTCATCCGCGTTACAGTGTAATGGCTCCTCTGATAGCGGAGTATGATCGGCACATGGATGAAATGACTGAACAGCTGCAGAGATACCAGGTGAAAAACACTGAATCAATGAGACACACAAATTCAATTCGGACAGTGAAATTAAATATTGTAACTCACAAACATATTAAATATCTTGATTTAATCTATGGACATATTATTAATATACTGTAGATATATACTAAAATAATTGGATGCTTAAATTTAAGCTCTTGAAATATGATACATTGAGTAGTAGAAAGCCCAAAGGATAGAGCTGAGTGATGAATATATCTGTCACTCTGAGTCTGTTTTAATGAGTAACATATTTTTGTTGGCTTTCACTAAAGAATCCTGATCTTTTAGTCATGTTACCTTTCAAAGGTGCAAATCTGGACTTAAATTTGATTGCAGGTGCCCTAAAATGTATCAGGAAGTCTTAACTAATTAATAACAGTCAGTGTTGATCTACTTGTTTGAATCAACAGGCGCTGATGACAGATGTCAAAGTGAAGTTGGCGAGGGTTGTCCAGGAGAACGAAAGGTAGAAAACGTCTGCTGGTGTCAACATATGGAGAGTAGTTAGACAAGAGGAGACAACAGCATCAACCAAGCCTTTCTGTCATGAGAGATGTTCTTAGAGAAGATCAGATATGAATTGGTTTACTAACTTGAATTATTAACATTGAATGACTATGATTTTATTTGTATGCCCCACCAAAAAAAAAGGTAACAGTGAGTAATAGTAGTAGAGTAGTGATGTTAGTTTGGTTTTTAGTTAGGTATTTGTTGATCATCAAGGCATCTTGACCATTTACATTACAGCCAAATAAAGTGTGCCTGATTGACTTTAATTAAAGGGTAACTCCAGTATTTTCAACAACAACTTAACCTCTCGTGAGATTTCAGAGCGAGACTTTCTGTTTCTGGTTTAACAAAAAGGATCTTACTCTTTAACAAAATGGTCTGTCTCTGTAGGGATCCTTTCCAAAATGTTGTCAGACACTGACAGTCTGAGCCTGTCAGCGGCAAAAACAAGCACTTTTAGTGGATGTACTTTGACGGGTGTAGTTGGCCCAAAGGATTACGTTGCCTTTACAGCCCGTTTCATGGATGCCGGCTGAGGCAATCTACCGGACTAATTCCTAAATATTTGGTAACTATTAGCCATTCAGACCCCAAAATATGTATATAAAAAAAAGGACCCAGGTTTAAAAATACCTGAGTTACCCTTTAAGGTAGTGATATTTTATTTACAATCAAAAGCTATTTGCAATTTTATTATTTGTATAAATGACCCTTACAATATCAACCCCCACTGTTGCCAGGCTGCATGCAGAGCTGAGGGAGTCTGTTGAGAAGCAGCTTCATTCCCTGCCAGTGGCCTCAGGAGTGGAGGGCAGCACTCTGGAGGAGGAAGCAGTCATTAGAAACCTCCAAGAACAGGCCCAGCTGTCTGAACAGGTCTGCATACAGTATGTCCACATGTGATGTCTAAACCTATGTAAATGTCCACATTAACAATTATGTATACTGTCCACATTATTTGTCGAACTATGTCATGGTATGATTTAAAGGAATCCTCTGAAACTGTGGGAAATACGCTTGTTTGTTGTCGGACTGGGAGTTAGATGAGAAAAAGAATATTAATGTGTTTTTTTCTGTGCATTACCTAAAATGCTAAGCTAATGTTACAGTACAACAAGTGGTGAAGACTCAGCAAAGTGACTCAATGATGTGCGTTATACAGCAGTATTTACCTAAAGTTGGCTAACATTAGCTACCGTAAGCTACTGGTCATACCAGACCAAGTAAGGCTGTACCTGTAAAACCCCTGAGTGCCTTGAAAATTAGCAAGGGTGCATGCTATTGATTATGAATTCAACTTTTCATTTGTAAGAAGAAGAATGTGTCATTTCTTCTTTCAAACAGAAATGGAAACACTCTTTCTGACAACTTTTAAACTGTCATATTTACATGTTGTATCTTGTGTATTTTACACATGTAGTCACAGAAAACAAGACATCGTTTTTTATTTGTAGTGGCTGGTGCGTTGGAGCTATTAGCTGACAACAGCAACAACAACATCTGGTCCCAGTGGCTCTACACAGTACTGCCCTTATAATGAAGTTGCCAACTTTGCACACTTTCATAACTGAACACAACCCCTGGGATTTTTGAATTTAGTGGAGGCTCACTTCACTTGCTACCAACATACAACATTAAAATTTAACAATTTTGGAGCTGTTCTCTTCCAGCTGGTTTACCTGCCTGTTCTGCACCAGGTTATGTATTGGATCAGTCTCTCTACTGAATGCACAGTGGTGGTTGGTATTGTTCCTGTCATGTAACTCCTAGTAAGTAAGCAAAATTTCAGGTTTATTTGTATAGGGACAAGTGCGTAGCATAAACCAATGCCACACACCACAGCATTTATAGCCTAAGCTAATTTGCAATGCCCGTCCCTAGATGGGCCTTTAAAATACATAAAACTCAGTAACACGTACACAAGAGACAGAACAAAACAGAGACTCAACAACAGGTACATAAATTAAAAACACAAAACTCAGAACTCCACAAGAAAATACAAAACAAAACAATACAAGACACAACATGCACAAATCAGTCTGAGTGCGTGAACGTGTGTGTGTGTATTTTTACATGGATTTGTTTAGGAGCGGGTGCAGGCCATGGAGCTATGGCAGACAGCAGCCCAGGAGCTGGACCACCTCCAGCAGGTCTACCAGAAGACCATCTCTGATGGACAGATCCACGATGCTCATAGACTACAGCTCAAGGTCCAGTATTCCCACATTAACATGCAGAGCCGGCACATTATCAGTACATCAGCCTTTCACCACTAGATGGAGCCATTATCATGGAAATTAGGTTTGGCCTTTGTTAATTCTTGATACAAGCAATAGGTAATTACAAGCAGTTAACTTTTATTGAATGCCTCTTTTTTTTTTTTTTTTTCCTGCCGCAGGATCAGCTTGTTCAGTTCCAGCAGCACACACACAAACTTCAAGTGGCCAATCAGAAACTGGAATCGGTAAGTGATGGTTAATTAAAAGCATGTTAAATTATTGTCTCCTAATTAGCCATGAGATCGAAATGCAGAGCACTTCTCCGAAATTAACCCTGCTCTAATAATGAATCTTGTAACTAAGTGAATCGGTTTCTAAATCAGTCTGGTAGTCAGCCAGAGCTGGACCGTCAGCACGCTTGATAATCCTCTAACTACCTTAGCTTTTTCTTTTTCCAGCACACACTTTAGACACTAGTCTCTCTCTCTCACACTCTCACTCTCTCACTCTCTCACTCTCTCACACACACACACACACACACACACACACCCCTACAGTCACACAAAAATACACTCAGCATCAAACTGTTGAGAGTCTTATTTGGACAGTAGGCTTAACTTTACTTGGAGATTAAGGCGTACAGCATATTGTGCATATATTTATTCACATATGAACATATGCACATGCGTGACTGGTGCTTACCTAGGACACAATACAGTGTGTCAGGAGAGAGTAATACTATATCCCTCTGTTGCATTTTTAATGAGAGGGCAAGCCTTGGGCTTTCCCCTCTCTGACTTCTCATCCAAGCAACCTCTTTCAGTCACTGTATGTGAGAACGATTGACTTTGTAGCCATGAATGGCTGACGGGCTCTTTACGGTTTGTCCCAAAAGGACAATTTTGATAGATAACTTTTGGGACAAAGCTTGAGGTGCGTGTTTGGAGTCATGCCACACAGATGGCAGTCTTGTCTCTCCTGCCACACACAGACTAACCAGCAGTTCCTGAAGACGCTGACGGAGCAGAGCACGGAGATGGAGGAGCTCCACAGCCAGCACAGGTAAATTAAGACCTCTGAGATTCAAAATGGCTGCTTCCAGCGGTCTTGCTCTGTGAGGTTTGTTTCATGGCCAGTGACCTGTGTACAATACCACAGGTTGCACCAGTAGAAGTGCAAGTTACAGTGCAGGCTGCACAATTAGTTTGGTGTGAAAGAGTCTCACTGTTCAACCCACGGATCAATCCCATGTTGGGAAATACAGGTTGTCTATATGTCTATGAGGAAAAAAAGTGGCATGTGCGTGATATTTTCTTTGTGGTTAAACTTTAGAATCTACATTTTGCTTCTATGTTAAAGGAATATTTCGACATTTTGGGAAATAACGCTTAATCACTCTTGCTGAGAGTTACATAAGAAGATTGATACCACTCTCAGGTCTGTATGGTAATTATGGAGCTACAGCTAGCTAACTGCTGCCTGTTTCCAGTGTTTATGCTAAGCTAACCAGCTTCTGGTGCTATCTACTAGAGTGGTATTGATCTTCTCATCTAACTCTTGGCAAGAAATTGAATAATTATTTCCAAAAAAGTCTTAACTATTTTCTTTAATTGTAATAACCAAATAAGGCAACTATAAATTCACTATTGTTTTCTCTCTGTCCTCATGGTGTAGGCAGGCCAAGGCTGAGCTGAGGACGGCCACAGCCAAAGTGGATGAGATGACCAAATTGCTGCAGAGTGTCCAGGACCAGATGCAGAGACGGGTGAGAGAAGATAATAAATGTGTAGAATTAAAAAAAAAAAAAAAAAATTGTTGCAGAAGACAATTGGTTGACCCCCTAATGGGAGTGGAGAACTTGATCAGGACTCTTAAGACACATTGAAACAACAGTTGATTTAACATTTATCAGGTTTTGTGTTTTTTGGCCTTTGGGCGTCACTTTGGGCTATAGTAGCCACCATTTGTCATTCTTTTGGATATTTCATAAACAAAATGATTTATCCAGTTAATTAAGTGAAAACCAATAGATGTGGGTGTGTATGTGTATTTAGGAGGAAGATGTAGCAGAGGCTCAGGGCCGAGAGGATGCAGCAGACAGACGGCTCCAACAGCTCCAGGCGGCCTTGAGCCAGCTAGAGGCCAGGTGAGCACATGTAATCCCATATTCACCCTTCTCTGACCCTTTCAAGAGTTTCAATCATTTATGAAACGTATGCAGCATCGTGGAACTCTCTGATGTAAATTCCAGATCGATGAGGTGAGGAAATTGTATAAAATGTATAACATTTTGAGAATTTCAGCATGTTTTACAAATGGCTCAGTAGACTTTATTATACCACATTAATAATTGCCTTAAAATATATAGCAGAAGCCCAACAATATTAACCAATTTCAGAAAGAACAGTAGTTGAGCTTCTGGAAGCAGCAGTTCCCCGTCTTTCCGCCTGCTGCTCGCACTCACTCCCTTTTCTCCACTTGCCAGACTAAAAGCTGCATCTCAGGAGGCAGAGGCAGTTCGCAGAGAGCAAACCGTGTGGGAGAGAAAGGTGGGGGAGCTCCAGGCACGTTGCACCACCCTAGAAGAGGAGAAGTATGAGGCCCTGTCCAAAGTCAGAGAGAGCGTTCAGGTGGCTGAAGAGGCTGCATTGCAGAAGGACCAGGTGACAGCAGTCTTTCTCTCTTCCTTTCTTTCTCCATCCCTCCCCCGTTTGAAAAAAAAATCTTTTTCACTGGCTGAGCCTTCCCCAAGTCTGCGCAATGCTCTGACAAGTGCCTGAACGTTGCCCACTGAAATGTGTAGCTGTGTCTGTCTTTACTCCTCTCCTTTCAGGCCCTTTTAAGAGAGAAACAGAAGACAGGAGAGCTGGAGAAGACAAAGGAAGTCATCAAACAGTTAATCCAGGATGCTGCAGTTCGCACAAGAAAAGAGGTGTGGATTTACTGAATGGCTCTCTGAACACTGCTGAGCTGCTTCTACAGAAGTTGATGCAGCGTTGAAACTCCATGAAAGAATGTTAGTTGTCTGGAAAAGGCTTTAATATCTACAAAAACTCATATTTTGCTAAATGCCCTCCATTTTGTTTGCTCCGTGTGTGACTAAAATCTGCTTTTAAGCTACCGAATGTATCACACCATTACTTAAAAGCAATGGATGATGTCAAGATATTTGGTGCCAACTATGTATACTAAAAATTCAAAGAAATTAATATTTGTAAAAACTACAGAAACCACAGAATTTCTGATTTATAATTAGCCTTACATGGAAGCGCAACCTCTGACTGTACTGATGTACTTAAAGCACTGCTCTTTCCCCCTGCCTAATCTCAGTCGGGAACATGATGATTAATGCTCCATTAATGGGTCTTCTTCATCAAACCCTTCAAGTGTTTAATCCAGTTAATGAAGCCTAGCATGACTGCAGCACTGGCTGGCCTTCAACAAAACATGGTATTTTAGAGAGTAACTGTTGATGTGTTAGACTTTCTGTAAAGTATAGACCTTCCCATCCCTTATTACCTTCCAGGTAATTTTCTCACGGAGATGGAGGTTGACTTTAAGCATTGAATCCAAAGTGAGGCAAATGTTTCACCTTAATCCATGTGTAATGAAGAATTAATCCCAAAACTGCTTACATTGACAGTCAGACCTCAGATTTACCCAAGGACTTAAGTACCACTCATACCCCTTTTCCACCAAGACAGTTAGAGGGCCGGTTCGGAGCCGGTGCCTAATCTCGAACCAGTTCTTCGGGCAGGATTATCGTGACCCAACAAGACCAACTACAAGTGTTAATAAGAATCAAACCGTGTTAGGTAATTACCTTTCTTCTCGAATTTAATCGGCGTCCACAGCAATCATGACGAGCAACCAGCCAGGAGCAACACATGGAAAGACACATTGTAGTCCACCATTGTTGCTGTTGTGCTTGAAGTTGGCGCTACCATTGCTGGGAAAGTGGAGATGTATACAGACGTAATGACGTGGCTCTATGATGGCTCTCTAGCTTGTGGAAAAGCAGACCGGTTCTTAAAAGGTTCGCAAGTTGAACTTACTCCGAACCGGCACTAGCACCAGCCCAGAACTAGCACTAGGTTCGCGTTGGTGGAGAGGGGGTATCAGACAGTTATGCATGAAGAGTGGAGTTTCCTGCTATTCAGACTCAGAGCTTAAAGGTACCCTGTGGAGTACCCGCTAGTAGCACTATGGAGCAGTGTTTTTAAGAGTGGGCCCTGTTTTCTCAGTATCTTGTGCACATGCACATGCAAGTCCTGCCCATGGTTTCACGCTGTTCCACTTATGGTTAGCTAGTGGCTGTAACATGCCAAGAAATGTAGCAACATGCCAACCAAGGCGAGGGAAAAAGTAGAATGCTAGCAGGCAAACATGTAAACAATGAAGGTTTCAAATTCTTCGAAAAAAATGTTTTATGAGGAAGGAAGTGCAACATGTTAAGTAGGTGTCACGGATACACACTATGTGTTTTGTTGAGAATTTCACCTTTCATTCTCACTTACTATTTTGGGAGGGCATTTGCCATTATTTTGATAGTGGACAATAGAGAGGTGACAGGAAATGAGGGGAGAGAGAGACAAGGGATGATCTGTAACAACGGTGTCTGGCCCGGACCCGAACTGGGGGCACTGAGATTACCTGCATTTTCAAATCCAAGGCCACCAGGATGCCCCAAGCTAGTGTCACTTGTTACACATAAGGAAATTAAATTAGTTAAATAAACCATTTTAGAAATGAAATACTGTAAATGAGCAAGTTTAATGAGATTCTGAGTGAGTCAGTATGCAGTGGCTCAGGTTAACTGTTTTGTCTGAAAGCTGCTAATCTTATTATTATTAGTGATTATTAACCAGAATTTATTTTAATTTTACTTTTGTTATCTTGCATTCATTGGACCACAAGGACAGCATAGACCACTAGCAATACTAAGACTATACATCACTGTTATAAGAATATCACAGAGGTTTCTTCTGTTTCTTTTAAGGCCTTTGTCCCTGTATTTTTCAGTTTTTATGTTTCCTCAAACTGGCAAATAGACAGAGAAATCCAAATTATCATCGAGAATTCAAGTCAGTAAATACATAAAGTTACTGCTAGATGTTTATTTGCATCTTGACCTTATTCGTTTTTTTTAAATTATATCCTCATACATTTTACTCTCTACTTTTATTTCACTGTGCTATTTCAAATGCATGTGTTGCTTTTTCGCACATTATTGCCATTTCCTTTTATCAGTCTGCTTTTTCTATTGCCCCAAAATCTTTGGTATAAAAGGTTTGACACATTGGAAAAAAAAATCATCCTCAGTGGTGTCGACTGGTCACTTTCGGGTGATTTTAGTAATCTGAACGTGATGCCCAAAAGTAAAAATAAGCAGGGTCAAAGCAAAAGTCTGAATACGGTGACTTTACTCACATATGTTTCAACCTGAACTTAAGATGCTGAGTTAAGTTGCCAACTCAAGTACTTTCTACCAGATCCCAGTAGTCATTGCCCATTTTGGAACTGTTTGACTTTATCTTTAACAGGTGGATAATGTGCGCAAGCAGTGCAACGTTCAGATCCACCGTATGGCCGAGGAGCTGTCTGCACTGCAGCTGGTAAGAACCTGGCCTGTTAAAGACAAATTTCTTTCAACATTACACTAAATCGTACTTTCAGTCTCTATCTGTCTGCTCTTTTTTTTATTCTGACTCCTTATTCTCTCATTCCACCTCTCTCTAGGAGTGTACAGATAAAGAGTCGCAGATTGAAAGGTCCCTGCGAGAGAGAAAAGCTGTAGAGGAGGAGCTGGAGAAGGTATCTATGAAAGTATCAGTGAAACCACAAGAAATAAGCTGCTAAAGCTAGCTCCAGAGTTCTGATAGTGTTTGATTACATGGATTTATAATTGAGCTCAGGTAATGCTAATGATTGTTTTTATGCTGCCTCTGGTGCAGGTGGGAAATTAACTTTTTTAAATCTACCAGCCACTGACATAAATGTTCAGATTCACCAGCCACTCAATAGTAAATCATTATTTTGTGTCTGAAAGCCACTTTCATATTTAACCAGCATTTGGCTGGTGCTAATTTCCCACCCTGCTGGTGTTTTTTTTTCCTTCTTTTTAGGTGTATAAGGAGGGCAGGGCAGAGCCAGAGTTCAGGAAGATTGATGCCCTTCACCAGAGGTGTCTAGATGCAGAGAGGATGAAGGACGACTTGAGCCTCACTCTGCAAAGCACCCAGAACAAACTGAAAAAGATGGAGATGGAGTAAGTGAGACTTGGCATTGTAGGTTTACTCTTCACTAGTTTGAACTCCACATATTCTGGGCAGGAATGCCACCTTTACTCTATTCCTTCTAACATCCTGGAACACATACATTATTATTCACATCCTGGAGCACTCACAACGGCAGGGGGAGGTGCCCATGTACCTCCATCTGCTGCCAGTAATGCTGGTTGTATAAATACTAACATTTTGTCCTCTTCTTCGTCTCTCTTACCCCTTCCTTCCTCGACCCATCCATCCATGTGTAGCTACAGTGAGGAACTGTCACGGTGCCAGGAGGAAGTGCGGCGGCTGCAGGGCTCTCTGGCTGCAGCCCGGGACGACTGTGTCGGCGTCAGCGAGGAGCGGCTCCAGCTGCAGCAGGAGAACTTGCAGCTCCGCAGGGAGATGGATGAGCTGCGCAAGGCCACCCTGCTGGTCCAAAAGAAGGCCAAACAACAGGTAACTTAATAATAGATAAAGGAAGGAAATGAAGGAATAGATGCTGTCTAACGTTATAAATACATTATAAACCTATGTATTAGACTAATTGAATACGTTGAAAAAACTGAATGGAAATGGCCAATTTCGAAAGAAGGAACACAGCTTCTGTCATTAAAATTATGCCGAATAAGTAACGAGAAACAACCGTATTAATAACCAAAACTTTCACAATGAGATTTATGTTATTTTGATACATGAATATTTAAATAGCGGTAAATAGCTAATGTTGACAGTTACTACTGATGGGAAGCTGCTGGAGGCTAAAACAGCTGGATCCTGCAATTGCCGTAATGCAATTTGATGACTTTTATAACTTTCGTTACACCATCCTTGCCTGGCAAATAACCACATCTTTCAAAATTCCACCCCCTCAGTTTGTAATTCAGCCTTTCTGGTATAAATTTGGTTTCTTCAGACTCTAGAAAGCTCCCTCTAAAGCCACAGATGACATTGTACAACTGTGTTTTCAGGCTCAATAGTAGTACTCACGGCGAGTAAACTAATCTTCATGTGTAAAAATCAGTGTAGTGCTCCTTTTAAGAAGAGTCGGAGAAAAGCAGAAAGCAGTAGGGAAAGATGATATTCCACTTTTTAATACCCATCTCAATCAATGGCTTAAGGCAAAACAGAACTGTGATCGCTTTTGTATTTTGTCACAATGTATTTTGCCTTTTTCTACTTGTGTATTTGTATCTGTATATTGTTTCTGTTTTTGTTAACTGCCTTTGGACTATGGATGTAAATTAGCATTCTTGCTAACTCCGGCATGTGTACGTTTTGTACTGATTATTTAATGTGCTTGCCAAACAACCGTTTGGATTGGCTATTACTGAAAGAAACATGTAGAAACTTCCATAGAAGTTAAAAACAGAGAAAGATGGACAATACAATTTTTAGTCATGCTTACATAAAGTGATAATATTATCGTAGATAACAAGAATAGCATTCATTTGAATTAGTTCTGACAAGTAGGTAAATTGTCTTCATCTATTTAAATGAATTTTGGACCAGCAGGTTGACCATATGCACCCAGCCCCTCACTCTGCTGCCACCCTCCCAGGTGTCACAGATGGAGCAGGAGTACAGCCTGAAGGAGCAGGGCCTCGACGTACGGGTGCGGGAGCTGGAGGAAAGCAGCCGAAGCTCTAGCGCTGATCTGACGCGCCTCCTTACAGCACAGCAGAAAAGTACCCAGCGCTGGAAAGAAGAGGCCAAGAACCTGGTCCAGGCCTTTGAGACTAAAATCACAGTCCTCAAGTAAGAACCTATGAATGTAGATTTAACATTACAGATATTAAAGAAGGGAAAGAAGGATACAAAATATGCACTGAGAAATGTGCTTCGGGACCAAAGGGTTCCTTAAAATGATGGGGAAAATGAATGAAAAATGAATTGCCTACTCAAACAACATCTGTCAGTGTGACTGGGTATTTTCCTTGTGTAGATAAAGGTGAAGCAATGTGGCGAGCAAGCAGGCTGAGCAAACCTTTTTTGTACCTGACAGAACATTGTTCTGATCCCCAGTATATGATACATTTTAAAATAAGATGAAATACATGAAATTATATTTAATAGCATACTCCTTTAAGAAAAAAATAAGAAAAACATCTTTCTTCTGATACTGCCTAAGGACTGTTTTTTTTATTTTATTGTATCAGTTTTATCACAAACACTGGATCATCGACTAAGCAATTGTTAAGATGCAGCACCAAAGATTTCAATAACAGTTGAAACAAATATTGGCTTACCACTCGAAGTTGTTTCAACCTCAGCGACAGCTGTACTACGCAGAGACGTGGTGGAAATATTGAACGCTGAAACACTTGAAAATAAAGCTTTTCTAAATGTTTTTGTCTGTATGAAAAGTGGCTTAGCTCTTTTCTTTTTTTTACGTTTCTTTCAGGGCAGAGCTGAATCGGCAGAAGCAGCGTTCACACGAGTTAGAGATGCAGCTTGAAACTGACCATAATACCATTGCTGAGGTTTGTGTAACACACACATATGACTCTGCAGCTTGATTTCCAGTACAAGACAGTTTAGTATGAAAGGGAGATTAAACCGTGAGCAATTCTTGTCTTATAAGTCTGGTCTTATAAGAGGAAATGTAAGATGTTTGTCCTGCACTGTAAGACACTGTCTTCTACCTGAGGGGAGGTGCTGCCCTTTGCTGTTCAGGCCTGTTCAGCTGCTGTTAGCCTCTGCAAATGTCAGGCCTCCTTTGTAACAGTGTGCTCAGAGAAGCAGCTACAAAAAGACAAGAAGCAGGAAGCATTTTACTGGAAACCTGCAATGTCAGCATCAGAAGTGCCAAGCAGCGTGACAAAGCCAATTGGGAAAAGTTTAACTTTATTCAGTCCATCCTATGGACTTCAACAGAATATTTGCAAACTGTTTTTCATACATTTACTGCATACATGCGAAATAATAATTATTTAGTTGCATAAAGGGTGAAATTATGGTGACTAGAATGATGGGAGCTTGCACAGACAGACTGTGGGTGACCAGGCTTAGGGCCGAAGAACGCACGATGAACTAAAACAAGTTGGGTTTGTTCAATAGCAAAGATACTAACTATTAATGTAAGGATTCTCTCACAATTTCTGCATGTTTATAAATGCAGAACCCATATCTACTAACAACAGCCAGAAAGAAAAGTATGTCTATGGTAATGGATAGTGATAATTGCAACATATGTTCCTTGGTTCTGTAGTGCTTTGAAAACAAAAACTTTAACACAGGGACTTTTTGGTATGTGACTAATTGGTATGTGCGTGTTTGTGCAGTATGAGAGGCAGCTAGCAGAGTATCAAGAGAAGACGAGTCGTCTCCAGAGACGACTGACACAAACTGAACAAAGAGCAACTACTGCTACACAACAGGTATGGGTAACTATGTCCCCTGTGTAGAGATATGGTGACATGGCGTGGCTCTTACATGGAGAGAAATGTATTTTTCCTATTACCTTGTTATCTGTTCAAATACTGATGTTATTTATCTGTTGTGCTATATGTGTGTTTGTTTGTTTTTAACAGCTCAGTAGGTTGGCGTCGCAGCGAAGGAAAACAGCCATGGTTGATCCAGAGACTGTATAACGGTGACTGTCACTGTGCTTTAGGAGAAATAATGTAGCCATGTGTGTTTAAAACATGCTCTTTTTATTAATATGATATCCACATTTTGGCCAAAGGCATTAGACAACAATGGTGTTGTCAGTGCTCTGGTGATTAAATGGAAACATGTTCTAATTTTATACACTAATGTTGTACCAAAGGTTTTCTGATTAATTTGTATATATAAGGATGGAATAATGTCTTTTGCGTGGTATGTAAAATTAACTTTGTTATAACTAAAAAATAAACACCTTCAAAATACACCCTTGTCTTTCTCGTATATATAGGACTGGGGTTTAATGGGAATTCAATGCTTTGGGTCTTAAATACGTTCTTCGTTTGTCAAACTGCCAGGGTGAAACACAAAACCAGCAACGTGCCTTTGTTTGGCTGCGTTGCATGCCGGGACATAATTTTGTTGCTAGGAAACCGTAAACCTCAGCTGTTGGTCAGCAACCCTTACCATTAGCGTTATACATAGTTGTATAAAGCTATTGCTAAGTTATATGAAGAAGATTTTGGGAGCTGAATATTTGATACGGTAACCATGTTTGAATACTTCTTGAAGATAATGCTTTCTCAATAAGACGGAAGTTCACAGATATTTAGTAAGTTGGAAAAGTTTGCTAAATTAACGTTACCGTTTGAAGTAACCTTAATAAGTTAGCATTAACTAACATTAACTTAGCTAACGTTACCTATGTAGCTTAGCTGACTTTATCAGCAGCTAATATCTACCTTGACCACAATTGCTTTTTACGTAATATTGCGTAAATTGCTGTATGTATTGTAGCTATGTGTGGAAATGTTTATTATAATGTGCTGGGGTCACAAATGGGGCTAAGGTTTCGCAAAAATTTACATTAGCTACTTATAAAGTTAGTTGTGTGATGTTAAATAATACAGTTTATCTTTGCTTTGCTAATTTGTCCGTTAAAATAACTTCTAGCTGACGTTACTAATTTATTACTACTAACTCCTCTGTCTTGCTGCCCCTCCGCCGCCATAGGGCCTGAGGATACAGTACATGCCATGGCCTCTGCATCCCCAGGGGCCTCTCTGCCGAGCCTCCCTGGCCAAAGCAGGGAAAATGAGTCCAGAGGTAGGCCCATCTAATATAGGGCCTCTTAAATATTATGAATATGTACTAGTTATGTCTTACGTGTCATTAGTCAAGTATTTAATTAAGTGTCAGTAGTAAACTTAAACTCCACTTGACATACTGTCCCAGAGCGGCTGCACAAGCTCCCTGAACTACAGAGCTCCACCATCCTACCAAGGCCTCCAGTCCATCTTCAAGACACACAGGTGAGACTTTACAAACTACGATCAAACTGAGACAATATGAAATACTATCTACTGTACGCCCAATTTAGTACTTCACAATACTATTAATATATATTATCCTTGGCTCAGTCAGTAATTACAGTATGTAGGTATGAGTCTTTTGTAAATGTCAGTTTCTTCCTCTTAATCTAGGCTGTGCTGAAGAGACGTGTAAAGCGGAACCAACCCAGTCTCCACCACTTAAAAACCCGTGAGCGGATGTTTTTTCCAGGCTGGTACACTCAGTCACCTTACTCTCAGCAAATAGAGCAGCCACACAAGCGCCGTGAACAATTGCCTGTCCGTCTGCCTCCTCTGCAACCCACAGCTAAGGTCAGTGGCAGTCATGTTTAAGGAAAGAGTAAGCATTGCTTAAAAGATGCCCATAGTGCATGATAGACAGGTTTCTCAAATTTATCTTTACAATGAAATGATTTCATAAATCTAAAATTAAGGAAATGCTAAAACCCTAGACTACCAGTAAAACAGTGGCAAAGTTATCAGTCTTCCAGGCCACCTATCCACCTACCAGTCTAAATGACTGCCTTTGTTAAAGTCCCAAATTATTGTGTTTTGTCTTTAAATGAGCTACTTGCAGGAGGACATTCATCTTTGCTTGTGTTTCTCCACCGCCCCCAGAATGTGGTGTCAACCCCTAGTCTCCCCAAATGGCCCTTTTCCATTAAGAACGGTGGACACCTGGACACTCCCTCCAAAGTTCAAATTTATGAGTACAGTAAGGATGACTATTTGATGATCGACCATGGAGGTGTGTTATCAGTGTGTGAGGACAAGTTTGACTTCATAACCCTCGAGCGCTGGGAAGAGGAGTATGACTATCACTGCAAGCTGATCAACATCCCCTTCTTTGCCCTCTTCAAAAAGTGGAAACCCTTCTATCTCTGGCGCACTGGAGTTCGTGCCAGGAAGATTCATTTGGCAAGGGAGTCCCTCCAAAACCATTTGTTTATTGTCCATCAGGTATGTGACTTATGTGTATAAATCAATGTCTGGATTTTCTCTCAATCTGTCTTAATGATCTTGAATACCATACCTTGTAAACATGCTCACTGAGAGAAACAATCTTTGAGGTTTACAACTTTGAATTAATGTGAGTAGTGTTACTAGTGGGATATTATGTTGTTATTTACATTTGTGTATGTCCTCCAGTCTCTAAGTCCTGCACTGGTAGACATCAGGAAAATGTGTTACCAAATCAGTGACACGGGCTTGGGCCACATGGAGAAAAAACAGACGCACACACTGCAGGAGTTCCAGGCCACCCAGGTCAAACAACTGCAAGAGGTGCAGTTGTTTATAAAAAGTGTATATACATACATTTTGTATGTCTTTGTGTGCATCTTCAGGAGCTCATTGCCCTCATTTGTTCATTATTGTCAGGTATTGACTGACTTGGAGAAGTTTCAAGACCTGGTAAAGGAGTTGACAGTTTGTGCCTGTCGCAACTACTTGTCAGAACCTCAATCCACATCTAATAAGTCAAGTGCGTACACACTGACCATATGGAAACACTGTAATGTACATACATAGACCATAATGTTAAAAAGTTGATAGTGTACTCTCTGTTTTTCACAGATGATAAAAAGAGCAAGAACATTATTGCAAAGATCAACAGGACTTTTCTCTCTAGCCGCCTCGTCCGGTGGGACATTTTCTTATATTTCCATCTCTTTGCTTTCTGTCTCTATTTGTGTGCCATATCTGTTTTTGTTTTTTTTTAAATCACAGAAGACATTTTTACATGTCACAGTCATCACATCATGTCATCATTAATCAGGCACGTCTATCACATTAACCCAGTCCATCCTTTCTCTGTCTTTCACCTGCCCAGCTTCATCCGTCTTGTTGACTATTTGGTCGTCTACACCTTGCACCTCTTGGTGGTGAATGCAGTGGCCAAACTACTGGCTGTGCTCCAGGAGCAGGTACGTCAAACGCCCAGCCATGCTGCCATTCAGAGCTGGAGTCAGCACTCTGAAGCTGCCACTGACCCTGCTGAAGAAGAGATGGATAAGAAGGTAAGGCATTGTTTCAGTGTTATTAACGCCACAGTCATTACTACATCCAACAAATTTAATTTTCATGCAGACACAGACCAGTGTTCAGTTTTGGTTTTGGTTGGTGTGTGTGTCTTTGTTAGTCTGTCAAGTCAGAAACTCCCTGTGTCCAACCTATGTTCATCTCTGAGCTGATGCTGGACACAAATGCTTTGACCTACAAACCCTCTGAGGAGAACTTTCAGGTTTGTTTTCTAAATTGTTATGAACTGTTATAAGTTATTATTTGTTACCCATTGAACACCCATCTGTATACTCCTTGTTAATTCCTACAGGAGACTGTTGCAGAGATCATTGGGCAGTTTGAGAAAACAGTGATGTCAGTTAGAACACTTGCGGCAGATCCTGATTTTGATTCACTGATAGAGCCCCGAGAGCACGAGGTAATAAAAAAATCACCACCTCAACCTGACAGCCCTGATGTGTATATTCAGGGTAACTTGTTCTAAATGTTAATGTTGTTGATATGTCATAAATATTAAGGTACTGATAGATGTTACTTCAATTGTAATTGATCTGTGTATGTTTTTTATGTGCGTTTAGACATTGGAAAATAATTATGTGGGTGGCCCCTGTTTGGAATCCATCATAGAGAATGATGGCCACCTCCAAAGTATCATCCAAAACATCAAGGTCAGTTTTTACTTTGCATAGGTTTCTATCCCTGGAGGTGGTACTTTGTCTGTACAGTACTGTGTATGTATGGGCCTGACTTGTATTTCCCCTTAGGAGTCACTCCGGTTTGCCTTTGACACAGCAAAAGTGTACTCACACACGTTTGAGCGCTTTCGGCTGTTCTATAAAGAGAACGAGAGTCTGGATCTGGATGCAATGAGGCAACAGGATCATGGTGATCTACTATACATCGACATAAACACTATTCTTGTAACACATCTCCCACTCACAACACAAAGAGCAGCTCAATTGAGAATAGTGCTCGTGTAAGTCTTTTTTTGATAAGAGGGTGGCCTTTGTTACCAGCTGTACTGGTATTGGAAACATATTTTGGACAAGAACATGGTTGCTCAAACCAGGTCTGTGCCTTTGGTGAATCATCAGTCCAAATAGGATATTTTTGTTTTCAAGTAAAGACACCTCTCACCTTTCTTCTCTGTCTTAAAGGTACCCTATGGAGTTTTCTTGAAAACAAACCAAAATTCTGTTAACATTCAGTGTTGTTCACCAAAACGCATTAAGTGTATCCTTGAGATCTAAAAAATGTGCTGAATGCATTTCCTTCCTCATAATACATCTGCAAAGCCTTTTAAATGCTGCATTGTTTACATTTGTTGTTTGCTAACCTGCAGTATTCTTCTTCACTGTCTTTGTTGGCACATTGCTACATTTCTAGCTGTGTTACTCCTGCCAATTGGCTATCAGCAGAATAGTGTAAAACCAGCAGCAGGAATGTGTATCCATCGCCCCCGTGCTCACACACGTGCATGTGTGTTCGTTTGCATTATACAAACAAAACATGGACTCATTCGTGAAAACATTGCTCCATATAGTGCTACAAGTGGTCAAAAACTCCACAGGGTACATTTAAAGACCAGACCATATCAGGTTAGAGTTAGATTATTGCACGGTAGCAGACTATTTTGGAAACATTTCCTTGTTGTCGCATTTAAGTGTAGATTGCCAACCCGTTTTGCGTTCATATATTGTGCTGTCAGAAGATCAAACCCTAATAGCTGTCCATCACAGTTGGGTTTACTTCATTTCGGGACCACTAATTGCATCCTCTAGTTGTGCATGTTTAAAATCTTTCCATTTTTGCCAGAAGTTTAAGTATATGTAAATACTGATCTATATGGAATTACATAGCTCTTAATGATAAAATATTTACATACCTGTCCATCTCCTAAAACAGAAAACAAAACTTGTTGACAAAAATAAAATAAAACCTGAAAGACATTCAATAAGCAAACATACACATGTTTAGTTAGTTAGCATGCAAAATAACATCCTTTTAGACTGATGGATTGACTGCTTGCGTCTCACAGGTTTGTCCTTTTTTGGAAAAGCACTGGAGTTATACCACAGTGAGCATAAGGAAGCCTTGTCCCTCCAACAGGAGATACATCTAGGCTTACTGCTGGTGGACCAAACAACGCTCAAAGAGAAGCTTGTGTCTTCCCCCCTCCGCTGTCTGGAGGTGAGGTCCAGCTATATGGAAACACATACTGGTATTACACAACTGTTTTTGGTTTAAAAACTATGGAGAGTTTTTGACCATGACGAACAAGTGATCTAAACAACAGGGCAGTGAGGCCATTCTGTGTTAATTAAACCTCACTGAAATGAAAATATAAGCAAAGGGCATTTGGGAGAAATATATTCTAATATAACCAAATATTGAATTAATGCTACAGCAAAAATGTTCAAAACATGTAGGAATCGTTGCTCTGCTCTGAATCTCTGCACCAGGTCATCAATGAGATGCTCGCTCAGCTGGCTAAGAGGAAGCTAGACGCTGTCATTGCTGAGACTTGTGAAGCCCAGTTTAAACTGGAGTTCAGTCCCTCCACTACAGCTGAGTTAGCCAATTCCCTCACATTCCTGGATGAGATGCAGGAGAGGGTAAGATGTACATTTCACATTAATAGCAGGTTCTTTAGCAATCAGAAGGGTTTGTAACAAAACCAACAAAGCAAAGTTATTTTTACAGTATGTAGTCATCAACCCAGTCTCCTCTCTTCTTTTCCTTCCCCTCTTCTCAACTCCTCTACATTTCCCTGTCCAACTCTATTCTACTACACTCTATCCTTCCTCTTTGCTTTTCTCCTTCTCCCCAGATTATGGCGCTAGAAGAGGAGCAGGAGACAGTATGTCAGATGTACAATCTGATTGACATGTACTCAGTTCCCACGCCACCTGACGATCTGGTTGTTTTTGCCACCTTGCAACCCTGCATTAATTCATTGCACAGCATCATTGATGAGGCAGTGGCGGACAGGGACTCCAACATGGACAAGTTTTGCAGCTCCCTGCAAAAGGGCATAAATGAGCTGAACCATGAGGTCATGAAAATCAAACTTAAGTCACAGGCACGTGGAGAAGTTGTATTCATTTTATATATTATCGAATGCAGGTTGATCAAAATAAAAAGGGTCCAGGATTTGGTTTATTTACAACCTAAGAGTACATAGTTTGGAAGAGTGTTTTTCATGCTGAGTTTTGTTACTCAAGGTGTGTCTGTGTATTTGCTCCATTTTTACTTGTTTGTGTAGGATCCAGAAATCCTAGACATCAATGCAGATTCCTCCCAAATGCGTCTGCTGCTGGGGGAGATCCAGATTTCCATAGATGAGCTGCAGGCCCAGGCGTCCGCCTACACCTCCTACCAAAAGAAATTCAAGGTGCTGTAATTCTTTTAGATCCTTTCAATAATTCCCAAAGGATTCTTGCAAAAGACATGTCCCAAGTCAAATCATAACAATTGTATTTTTTGTTGGAAAACTGGTTCCAAAACAGAAAAGGTCATGTTATTTAAGCTTTACCAACAAACAAACAAGCCAGCCAACCCAACCCAAATTAGTTTCCCTCCTCTACCTTCTGATGAATAAAGGTGGAGGTGACCAAGTTTGACACCCTGGAAGAGTTAACTGCAGAGTTTAAGCTGAAGCAGCTGCTCTGGGACTCTCTAGAAGAATGGGACTCTTTACAAGATGGATGGAGGCAGGTGAGTTGCACTTAACCGATAAGTCGTATAGTATGTGAACACACAAACAGTACGATGTGCACACATGTAAACAGCTCCTCTCTTCTAAGCTTGTCTGTGTCCTTCCATGTTCACCCATCCCCAGAGCACACTGGAGCAGCTGGACCTAGAGCAGTTCAGCTCACAGGTCATAAAATATAGCAAATACGTCAGCCAGCTGGAGAAGGGCCTGCCACGTAACAATTTAGTGCTAAGTCTTAAGGACAAGGTGGAAGTCACCAGGAAGAGGGTGGGTAGGACAAAGTGCCCTGTAGTGACTGACATTAATATGTGTATAAATGACAAAATTCATGTTATCACAAATCTCTTTTTGAAATGATGACACATTAAAATATGGACTGCAAGCCAGTAGTAGTGATTTAGCCATCTGGTTCTTGACTACAGCTTTTTGATCTAAATTGTATTCATGTGTTTTCCTTCAGCTGCCTGTGCTCACTGATCTACGTAACCCATGTATGAAACCAGAGCACTGGAAGTCTCTGGAATCTGTTGTGGGGACCTCCCTGAATGTGGAGGAGCTTACTGTGGCCATTTTGGAGGAGAGCAACATCTTCTCCTATGGCACGGAGATACAGGAGGTAACACGTAAATATAGCTACATTATGAGCTTTATACTTGTGAGACCATTAAGTCGGTGAATGGGTAAGTATGTACTACCACTTGTCATTTACCTAATCTAGCCTTCTACCTTAAACTACCCTAAACAAATCTTTTTTTTTTTTTGTATTTTGACCTCGAAGTGAGGTCAAGGATACAAATACACAAGCTATTATACTTAATATCTGATAACGTCTGACCTGGATAAACTACTAACACAGCCCTTGACTTTTAGGTGTCAGGACAGGCTTCAGGAGAGGCATCAGTGGAGAACATTGTTACAAAGGTGCGTGGAAAGGGAACTACAAATGGATATGGATACAGATATTATATGTCCATCTATATCTACTGGAGAAACTGCAGTAGAAGTGTACTCTACCTTCCTGTCTGTTGAATATGAATTGCTCTAATCATGCCATTTTGTGCCCACATTTTCCAATTTGATGAGTCATACTGTAGGATTCAACAATAACATTGTGACGGACGCACATCGCACAAAGTGCAGTGGGTGTGTTGTGGTAACTTTTGGTGTTTTTGCGGCTAGTGGCTGCTGGCATGTAATGGACTTGGACTTGTAATACATTATTGGTGGATATGGCAGAGGCTGGCAATAAGTGTAGCCAATTAAAATGTAAAAGCATTGCTCTCTTTGCCATAGCAGACTGACAGTTTCGTAATGAAGAGGAGAGCTCAGACAGGCTACTCTAAAGAGGAAGCTAGGAAGATCTTTTCCAGGAGGTGCAGAGTTGCAAAGAGTGAACGGATTTATATGGCACCACAAATATGCTGCCAAAGATAGATGAATACATGTACATTGTTTTTAAAAGAATAGTTTGGGAAATACGCTTATTTGCTTTCTCGCCAGGAGTTAGATGAGAAGATTGATACCACTTTCAAATCTTTCTGTTAAATGTGAAGCTACAGCCAGGTTATCTTAGCTTAGCATAAGGACTGGAAGCAAGGGGAAACAGATTACCTGGCTCTGTCCAGTGATAAAAATCTGCCTACCTTTTCTACAGATTAAGCAAACAACATATAATGTGTAAATTGTGAGCTTTAGAGGTGTTGGTTGGTGGATTTTTTACCTTCAGCAGAGCCATACTAGCTGTCTCCCCCTGCTTGCAGTCTTTATGCTAGGCTAGGCTAGCCATCTCCTGGCTGTAGCTTCATATTTACTGCACAGACAGTGACATCAATCTTCTCATCTAACTAACAAGAAAACGAATATGCATATTTCCAAAAATGTAAGCACAATAGCCACATGTGTAGTAACTTTGTACTCCAATATATACAATATAAACATATACTTTATACATAAACTGGAGTCATTAGTTATTTGTACTCAAAAACTGCACACTGGTATTCAAACCTCATGTGTGCAGGGTAGAGTTGTGTCTGGAGTGGGAATGCAACTAACTAATCACGTTAATTATTGATTAATCTGCCAGTTGTCTGTCAGTCCAAAACCTTACGATATTCAATATACTCTCATATATGACAAAGAAAAGCAGCAAATCCTCACATTTTTCAAGCACAAACCAGAGAATGTTGTATTTTCTTAAAAAATTGATTAATCGATTATTGAAAGAGTTGCTAATTCATTTTCTGTCAATCGAGTTATTGATTAATCGACTAATCTTTGCAGTTCTAGTCCGCTCTAGAGAGTTGTCCACCATTTAGATTTGATTTAAGTGCTTTTCCCTTGTTCCACATCCACAATTGCCACTCTAAGTCCAGTGTCACTGTGTAAACGCCACTCTCCTTCCTGAAATTCATGTCTGTGGGAGAATACACACACGATACACACATGCACGAAGATATTTATGGAATGCAGTGCAGTGAGCCCATACTGTTTCACCTCTGCCCTCTCAATGAGCCATGTAGGTGGAGGACATGTGGAAGACCACAATGTTCACTGTTCTGTCTCACGGTGACTCCAAAGACATCTTCATCTTGGGAGGCACGGATGATATCCAGGTGATAACAAGCAGCACACACACTCTAACACAGTCTGCTGTAACACACTAGTAGTGTTTCAGTACATCTAATTGTGTGTGTGTTTGTGTGTTTCCATGTTTGCTTACTGTGAAGGTACTCCTGGATGACAGCATTATTAATATTGGCACGGTGGCATCTTCTCGCTACGTAGCTCCCATCAAGCTCAGGGTGGACAAATTGCTGAGACAGCTGATCCTTTTCAACCAAACACTGGTAAAGGCTTAAAAAAAGAATAGCATAGAGTAATCTTTCATTTGGCTCCAAGTGACTCTTCTCTAGCTTGAAACAATAATGTGTGTCTAAGTTTTTTCTGCAAAAAAGTATAATTTCCACATTAAAATCCTTAAAAAGCCATCTACTCATTCTAGCTCATTAAAAATTCCAGAATCTATGGATATGCAAATTTTGTTGATTTTGTTGACAAAAGATGTGTCCTACTTCACTGTAAAGTCCATTCTCAGTGTATGTGCACTGGCAGCCTCAAGTTTCTACATCACACTTGTATAAGTTACAAATTGGTCCAGGATTGGCTTCCAAACTATTTGTGATGTCACAGATCATGCTCGTAGGCCCACCCCTGAAAATCTGGTTTTCAGTGAGCACATAGAAAGTTTCCACTTTCAGCAGATTAATGTGAAAGCATCCTTCTAGTGCCAAACTCTGCACATACACCATCCTGCACAGTGAAGCTCAAACATTAAACTGTAAGAACAAGAAAAAAAACATATTTTTGAGTGAAGGGGAACTTTAAAGTCTTGTCTACATGCTAAATGCAGATTTGGCCTCAAATGTTACACAGTAGCTCTCCCTAGTGGCTGCAAACAAGAAACCAAACTACTTGCAAATGAAATCATGCATTGTTAATGTTTATGAATGTATATTTTGGCTCATGTAAGGAAAGACTAACAGTATCGCATTCAAGAGTTTATTCATATTATAATTTCCTTTAACTCTTTAATTCTTCTTCCGCTCACATTGTCCCTACTGCCTTCCCTCCTCCTCTATTTATTTCTTCACCCTCCTTTCCAGGATGAGTGGCTTACATGCCAAAGGAACTGGCTATACCTAGAGAGTATCTTCTTGGCCCCAGACATCAAGAGGCAGCTGCCTGCTGAGTCTAAGATGTTTCTTAAGGTGGACAAGTCCTGGAAGGAGATCATGGCAAAGGTCAACAAGATACCTAGTGCCCTTAAAGCAGCCACACAGCCTGGTAGGTAGACAGAGCACTGATGGAAAAATAGACAAAAAGACATGTATGTGCAGAGACAGGCAGACAGATACAAGTGATCAGACATGCACTCGTTCAGGTAAACACTTTGTCGCACTGCATACAAGCCTGACGTTTTATCCTGCACAGATCTGTTGGAGACTTTTCAGCAGAACAATGCTCTTTTGGATGAGATACAGAAGTGTCTGGAAGCCTACTTGGAGTCCAAGAGAGTCATCTTCCCCAGGTAAACACATGCTTGGTTTGTTACATATTACACCAACAGACTTTTACATCATACTTCATTGTCTTTTTTTTTTTACCATCCTAAACTTACTAACTACTTGGTTAGTAGTTTTCTCTGCACAAACTAAATTTAAAATGTAAGACTAAAATATACATAGTGTGTTGCTCTGCATTTTCCCCCTGACAGGTTACCAGTTGTTACTCTAAACATCTCCTCCCTGTGAGCACTGAGTGATAAACACTATGATATGGATGCTGATGTGTAGTAACTACTCTGATATTAATCTGTTATCTTTCCCTCGCAGGTTCTACTTCTTATCTAATGATGAGCTGCTAAAGATCTTGGCCCAGACAAGAAACCCCCAGGCGGTGCAGCCACACCTCAGGAAGTGTTTTGATGCCATTACACGGCTGGAGTTTGCTTTGCTGCCCGAACACTCTTCAGGTTCTACAGGAACTGCTCTGGATGCTGGAGAACAGGAGACAGTCTATAGCAAAGACATCTTGAACATGGTTTCTCCTGAGGGAGAGAAGGTCAGGTTTGAACATCCTTAACTCTCTCTGCGTTTTATTATGCCTCCTCGCTGGTTATGGCTCTGTCCCTCTGTCTGTCGTTCCCATTCTCATGAATGCGATATTACGCCTCAAGGGAATTTCATTAAATTTGGCACAAACGTCCACTTGGACTCAAGGATGAACTGATTAGAATTTGGTGGTCAAAGGTCAAGGTCACTGTGACCTCACAAAACACATTTTTGGCCATAACTCAAGAATTGATGACCATATTTCACAGTTGGTTGGACAATGAATAGGTAACATTTTTGACTTAAAGGTCATTGTGACCTCAGAATAGGTTTTTAGCCATAATTTAAGAGTGAACTGGGTGATTCCAGACTTCACACATGTTGACTGGAATGACACAATGAGTAAACAATAACTAGCATAGTACGGGCTTTCTTCCATCTCATCCAGTCTGCCTTTCACTTCCTGCTTCTGAATTCCGAGCGTCATTGCAATCACGTGACTGCAAACAACGTATTGAAGCGCGCCTAGCTAATTGTGATCCTGTGAGTGATCCTCATAGAGAGGCTTTGCATCTAAAAATGCCAAGAGAAATCAAAAGCACCACATTTTGTGTAGCATAGTAATCAAGTACATGTTCGACTGTTTAGCCAATACATCTATAATAGTCCTTCATTAATCAATTCAACAATGTATACTCACTAGAATCATCAATATAGTGATAACTTAATAGCCAAAATAATAATAATTAATTTATAGTTTATTTAATTTATAGATAATTTAGCCAAAAAATACATTTTATACCTTTTTATTCAATTCCTTCCAAGTATTCACTGGATAGACATGGCTCTAGTTATGCCTGTTATTCTTGTTTCAGTCCTTGCTGAGAATGACAGAGAGTGACTGACAAAGAGAAAATACACTCTTATGCTACCTTCCTGTAGGTAGCTATTCTGTTCTTACTTAGCAATCCTAAAGTGCAAGAATAAAGCAGGTTCTCAAATTATGCAAGCAGTAATTAAGGAAAAGATTGGACATGCCAAATTCTGATTTGCATTGCTTTAAAAAACATAATTATGAATTATGTAGTACTGTTTTACAAACTACACATTTGTTAAAAATGTGTTGGTTTGTCACAAACACAAGAAAAACAGCTATTTCTGGTCTGCCAGTGGAGGGCTGACTGATCAGGCAGTCTGTGGCTACTCGCTGTTTTCTGCTCTGGGTTTCTTTGTACCCAGCTGTCCAGTCCAGGTCCAGACCAAGTCCAGTCCCTCCTCGGTTGTACATTATACCACAGCAATCATTATGGTATAATAGTGTTTGACATCTCAAATTCTGCTACAAGGATGATGAACAATTTTTGAGTGCAGTGGCAATTTTGCTTGCACTGATTGCTCAGTAACTTGCTGTATCAGACATAGGGCCTGTCAGTTATGACAACAAGGGGTTATTAGTTATCACCCTTGCGGCCCTTTTGAGAGCAAATAAATAAAAGCACATAAAGGCTATGAGAAATGACAGAGGATTCACATTTAATCATGTCCTGTAACTGATCTTGTCCTTCTGTGTGTGAGTGTAGGTGGGTTTGACTAAAGGTCTGAAAGCTCAAGGCAATGTGGAAGACTGGCTTTGCAAGGTGGAGGAGGCTATGTTCTCCTCACTGCGACGCCTCAGCAAGGCTGCCATTGCAGACTACCAGGGGAAGTCTAGAGAGGAATGGGTGGTGGCTGGACATCCATCGCAGGTATACACACAGACACACACACACAAACATGTACAATTAAGTTGAGTTTGGGACCAGTGCTTTTCAGATTTTTTTAAGTAACCGACTTGTGAGCTATAGTTTATATATTATTACACACTTTGGCTTTGCATGGGTAAATGTCAAGACATCATTACACGTAGTTACCAGTAAATTCCACTTTTACAGATATATTATTTTCATCTGATTGCTGACTTTGAGGAGCTAACCAAGACTTCAAGAATTATTGCTATTTTCTAAGGCTTTGATAGATTTTGCAATAGATTTCTATCATTTCAGGTGATGCTTTGTGCTAAATCCTCTCTATTTTTATACAGTGATTTAACTTTAGTTTGTGTCCACCAGGTGGTGCTGACCATCTCACAGATGATGTGGTGCAGGGACATGGATGCCTGCCTGGAGGGAGACCACGACCACTCTGCTGCCCTGCAGGAATTTGAACTCACTAACTTTGATGTAAACCACACTAACTACTTTACTGCTTGCTTTTCCCCTAATTGTCTGATAATTTGATTTACAAATCTACACCTGTGTTTGCCCCAGTATTTTAACTTTTTGACATCAACTTTGTAACCCAATAATGTTTGTGTGGTTGTGCATGTGTTTGTGTGTATTCCAGAGGCTGAATGCTCTGGCGGCACTGGTACGAGGACAGCTGCCTACTTTACACCGTAACATCATCACTGCCCTCATCACCATCGACGTTCATGCCAGAGACATTGTCACAGATCTAGTCCACCAGAAGGTACAATAGTGCAAACACCCACAAACACCATCAAGCAGCTTGTATCTATGTTTGCTCTTGGCTTGGTATGATAGGTGCAGATACTGACTGGGGATTTTCAGGTGATCAGTGTAATAACTCACCACCTTAAAGTAACTTCAGCCCTCTTTTTCAGGTGGACACCAGGGCTAACTTTGAATGGCAGAGACAGCTACGCTACTACTGGGATGTGGACCTGGACAACTGTATAGCCACAATGGCTCTGTCTACTTACATTTATGGCTATGAATACCTGGGAGCCTGTCCTAGACTGGTTATCACACCACTCACGGTAACACATTAATACACATTAATACTCTGACACATATGTGTGACCATCACATGCCTTATCCTGTCCCAACCTTAATTTAACTGCCATGTAACACAGAAACCTTTTTATGTATTATGTTGAATGCAAATGCAGTGAGATCAAACAGAGCAAAAAACATATCTTTTATCCTCAATTAGACAAGCCTCCCCCAAGTGGCAGAGCTTCATAAGTATTATGTTACTTGATTCAGATTGCTTGTAAACCTACAGACCTGTATAGAAAAAACACAAAGTACCAAGACACAAGCTACCAAATCACTATAGGGAGCTAATAGTGTAGCCTACACATTGTGTGTCCTGTAGTAAACACAGCATATTGTGCATTTATCTGTTATCTTGTTAATTTCAAACTGCCCTGATATGCAGGACCGTTGCTATTTGTGTCTGATGGGGGCTCTCCAGTTAGACCTGGGAGGAGCTCCAGCTGGGCCAGCAGGGACGGGCAAAACAGAGACCACCAAGGACTTGGCTAAGGCCCTGGCCATACAGTGTGTGGTCTTCAACTGCTCTGATGGGCTTGACTACAAGGTCAGCCATGACAACCTGTAGTCATCTATAATACACATCTGAACGTTTGTGTGCTCCTTTATTATACCTTCTGTTTGCTTGTTTCTCCACTCAATTCTGAATGATTTGTTCCTTCATTTCTTCCCCTGCACTTCTTCTTTTACATGTGATTCAGCACTTAATCTCCTTTTGTTCCCAATAACTTTCACTGCCACTGCATATGTTTGCTCTGTTGAATTAGCTCTGGAGGGCTCAGTTTCCCTATGACTGTACCTACCAACTGATGCCATTGGATGGCACTATTGCAAAAGCAGTCAAGCCTTCTGCATGTGCCAGTTAAAGCACAGATACACTGTACAAACGCTTAAAAATAGTTGTACCCTACTAAAACATTTCCTTAAACCAGATTTTATCCTTTCCTCTAAGCAATTTTTCTGTAACTTCTGCCTGTCCATCAGCAGCAACATAAGTCAATTGCATGTGATAGTGTGATAATACGTATCATACTGTATCTGGCTGATAATGACCTAAAACGTTTATTTGCACATCTATTAATTGCATTAACAATCTAGTAAAAGGCGCATTCTGTGATCCAAATGTAAACAAACGGGGGTGCCTCATTAACATTCAAAACACAGGAGTGGAACCTATCACTGCCACATTGAGGGACAGGTCTTTTAATATAAGTTATTCATTGTNTCTGTTTATTTACATCAGTCAGTTTTCATTAATTATGAGTTGACAAAAAAACACAAAGCTGATATTTCATCCATAAGTTGTAACCGTCAATTATATATCAGAACATATCTGTATTTTATAAGCCCCAAAAACTTCAGATTGGGCCTTTAACCTTGAGGCACACTGTATTACACACATTCAATTTCTATTTAATGTTAAATGCTGGAAGGCCATACTCTCTATGTCTGCTGTAGTTCGTTACTGGTAGCAGACACCTGCGTATTAGAGTTGGACAGGGCTTTGATTTAGCCAGGCTAGAATCACAGCACTCTGTGGTTCTGTGTGTTGATACTTTGTTCAACTCTGTGCCGCTGTGGCTTAGCAACATTGAACTGTAACATTTAATTTCACTGTCCATGATATATTTATAACTTTGAACAGTGGGTTTTGTGTTACCCATGGAAGTGGAGCAAATAACACAACGTAACACAAATATAATGCAATTTACTGATGCTACCTGTCACTCCTGCAGCTGCAAACATATACATTGCGTTCACTTGCAAACATGGCTGCATTCTGCCCAAAGAGCTTGACATGTAAAGCCAAAAACACAGTCTCCTCTTACTTTTTTATATTTGAATTATTATTGGAATTACAGGAATTTTGTGATTTTATATTGTATGGTTATTTTTACCTTTTTCAAACTCATTTTCCAAGGTTGATCCCAAGATGATTTTTAAAGGGATTAATTGCAGAAATGTAGTAGGCTTAGTTGTTATTGGTGGTGAAAAAGTGGATGTATTTCCACAATGATCTCAGGTACAACCAGAAAGAATTTCTAACAATTTAAAGATGGAAAATATCACAGTAGACATTTCACCAGCATTACATTTTCACGAATGCATGTTGCTTTTGTCTGCAACATTCCTCTGATCCACTGAGACTTTGACTTCAATTACATCTTTTTCTCTCAATCGTCGCATTCTTTGTCCTTAAGTCATGTTAATGGCTTTCTTTCTGTATATGGGCAAATATAGCTAAGGCAGAGTGAGGAGTTTTCCATAGACAAGTTGAGCCAAGATTATATGTGTAACCTTTCATTACAGTCAGTTACACTTCTCTCTTCCAGATGATGGGGCGCTTCTTTTGTGGGCTTGCTCAGTCGGGTGCTTGGTGTTGTTTTGACGAATTTAACCGAATCGACATTGAAGTGTTGTCTGTCATCGCTCAGCAGCTCATTACCATACGAAACGCTAAAGCTGCTAAGGTACACACACACACACACACACACACACACACACACACCACTTTTGCATTGTTCACAAGATACTTTGCATTCTGTATTGAGAAGAATGAAGCTCATTGCCCTATCCTAATCCTAAAAAGACCAAGTGATAAGCCTTACAGATCAAAAAGAGTCAGTCGCTCTGCGATCAGTGTAATAATGTGATGATGGTCTGCTATCAGACTTTGATTTTTTTTTTCTTGTGTAGATGACATTTAAGACATCACACTCACACATAAACAAGAGCATCTCACTCAATTCTGTGTTGTGCAGCTGTCAAGGTTTTGGTTTGAGGGCCAGGAGATCAAGCTGGTGATGACGTGTGCTGCATTCATAACCATGAACCCAGGCTATGCTGGAAGAACGGAGCTGCCTGATAACCTTAAAGCTCTCTTCAGACCGATAGCCATGATGGTGCCAAACTACGCCCTCATTGCGGAGGTAACAGGCTCCCTGCGTGTGCGTTGTTATACATGCTTGCTCTACTTTTCTCTACATAACCGTTTCAACATTCCCTTATTTCTCTCCCTCCCTCCAGGTGATTTTGTACTCAGAGGGATTTGAGTCCAGTAAGACCTTAGCGAGGAAAATGACCCAGATGTACAAGCTGTGCTCTGAGCAGCTGTCCCAGCAGGACCACTACGACTTTGGCATGAGAGCCGTCAAGTCTGTCCTGGTCATGGCTGGGTCAGAGCATCACACTCAAACATACACTCAGACAGACACACGTGCATGAATACACTCAGTATATTTAGCATCCATGTACAGAATGTGCTGTGAGCCATTGGATATATTGCTAATCACCCCATTCTTTCTTGCTGTGACTACGGTTGATAAAAGAAAGCACTCTTTTCACTGCGTTTCATATGTGTGAAATCCCTTCACTTTGTCGAATGCATCACACCTCAAATGAATGAGCGATGAGACACATGAGGAGATGAACAACACAGTTGCTCCTGGTCTGCGTGAGTGCATGAGTAGATGCATATGGATGTTCTTGACCATATGTAGTGAAAGTCATGCTTTTGCCTATTGGTTATTTGCTGCAGCTCAGGGAACTGTTGTAATTGGCTTGCCATTCATTGTCTGCTTTGCTTAGATATTACTCCTCTGAGTCTGCTCGTTCCACACTGAGCACACATTCATTATCTCCCACTCTAATGTCTCTAATGGGTTTTTTTTTTACTTTGTTTTTAATAATGGAGTGGAGCCAGCTTGTTGTGAAGATCAGGTTGTGCAATATTAAATTATCAGCTCACGTCGACTGCTTATTATCTTTATTACATCTGTATTTGTAATGAGTCTATTCCCCACTAATTAATCTGCCCATTATAACATTTATTTTCCCACATTGTTCATATTTATTTAAATGAATGCACCAACTTCTTTGGAAGAGATGCCTGTGTTGTCACTTTTCATTATCAAATGAAAAGCGTTTTAGTTTTTAAACAGATTTGCTTTGATGTTTATGCACTTTTTATGAAACTGACTAGGCAGTTGGTAATAGTGAACATGTAAACTGTTCGGCAGTATGACCAAGACGAAGTGAGGAATTAAGCAAATAAAGAAAGAAGCCAACAAGTAAACGGACTAATGAACTAAATTAGATGAATCCAGAATAAATCAAAAACCACTTGGTTGCTTGAAGCTTTAGGATTGCTACCAATAAAATATAGCTAGTCATATTATATAAGTATTTGTAAATTTGCAATGACTGTTTGAAAAACAACAAAGTTTACATGAAATGTATATAATCTGTAAAGTAATAATTGTTGTTTTTTTGTGTTGTTAGGTCTCTAAAGAGAGATAACCCCCACCTCAGTGAGGATGTGGTTCTTATCAGAGCCCTGAGGGATTCCAACCTGCCAAAGTTCCTCGTTGATGATGCTGTGCTGTTTGGGTAAGCCTATCAGACATTTTGGTAAGGAACTACATCTTGCTTCTGGTGCTCCAAATGCACACATACTGAAAAATAACAGGGCATTAGAATATTTTAATTTAAGTTTAAGTTTCGATGAGAAAAAGGCGTGTTGTTTTTATGTTGTTACATATGAAAACAATTATTTAGTGTGTATTATGCCACCCCCCCCTCCAGTGGTATCCTATCAGACCTCTTCCCTGGTGTGTGTATCCCTGAGCATGACTACGGTGTGCTACACTCCACCATCCTGGAGTCTCTGGTTAAGCGAAACCTGCAGCCACTGGCTAGCATGACCAAGAAGGTACAAGGGGGAAAAGAGATGCATCTTTATTTATTTGAATTTATTGAATTATTCCCTTATGAATATGTTACCGTAAAACCTTTTGCATGTTATAAATACATTTTAAAAGATAAGGCTGGTATTATTCTTTATTTTTTTTACTTTTTAACTTCCCTACCCTGTCTGAGGCACTCATCCCCAAGCCCATGCCCTCATTCTTTTCCTGTCCACTTCTTTTTATACGACCAGGTGATCCAGCTGTATGAGATAGATGTGCCCCCCTTGCTTCTAGTCTTTTATGCTAAGCTAAGTTAACAGTCTCCTGGCTGCATTTGGTTTGTTTTGTAAAACAGGTCCATCCTCAAAACATGCCCTCATTCTTCTCCTGTCCACTTCTTTTTATACGACCAGGTGATCCAGCTTTATGAAACCATGTTAGTGCGTCATGGTGTCATGTTGGTAGGGCCTACTGGTGGAGGTAAGACTACTGTCTACACCATCCTGGCAGACACCCTGGAGACCCTCCATCGCACAGGGCACAAGGCTAACAGCCCCTTCTATCAACCTGTCAAGACCTATATTCTCAACCCCAAATCTGTCACAATGGGAGAGCTCTATGGAGAGGTACTGTAGACAAGAGAATAAATGATACAACAGCTTCTTCGCTTCTCTCTCTACATTCATTGATTATTTACCTCAACCCCTCAGGTGAACACATTAACACTGGAGTGGCGTGACGGACTGATGGCGCTGAGTGTCCGTGATGCAGTCAGCGACACTAGTGACGACCACAAGTGGGTGATCTGCGACGGGCCGGTTGACGCCCTGTGGATTGAGAACATGAACACGGTGCTGGATGACAACAAGATGCTCTGTCTGGCTAACAGCGAGCGAATCAAACTTACTTCATCCATACATATGGTGTTTGAGGTTAGAGCGGAACGTAGTGAAAGCAGAGTTTAATGTTTTGTATAGTCAATAAGCAGTTTTCAAAATCATATGCACAGTGTTGAATACAGGCCAAGGGTAAACGGCTAAAGCTTGAATGAGAGTTTGAGGCTCCCTTCTTTAGTGTATACTTACATCTTATTTAATCTCCTTTAATCTGTGTTTTCCAGGTCCAGGACTTGGCTGTAGCATCTCCAGCCACAGTCAGTCGCTGTGGGATGGTATATATTGACCCAGATGAGCTCAAGTGGATGCCCTATGTCCAGACATGGATCAGTGGTCTAGGAACCAAGGTTGTACATACTGTACATCTCTGTCATTCTCAGATCTTTTATAACAGTATTTGAAATTACTAAGTATTTGTATCATCTTCTGATCTAACTCCTGGGAAGAAAGTGAATAAAAGTTTTTACAGAAATGTCAAACTGCATAGTGTTTTGAACTAACTAGGTTGCTTCAGTGATTACATAGATAAACGTCTCTTAAAGATCACTGAACAAACTTACCCTCCCCTGCTTACACCCATCTCTCTGTGACCCTCTTTCTTCCTTCACTCTGTGCTGTCTCTCTAGCTCCCAGACCCAGTGCGAACATACCTGCTGGAGCTGTTTGAGCAGTATGTGGAGAAGGGTCTTCAGTTTGTGTTGAAGCAGTGTACCCAGGCCATCCGCCAGGTGGACATCAGCAAAGTCACCACTCTTTGCTTCCTACTAGAGGCACTGCTGCTGGGCAACGGAGGGCCAGACCTCAAAATGGTACATTAAACACAAGATTTAACTGTCACTTTAGTCCAAATAATAGTCTAATAAATCAGCACTGTAGTGAAAGAGATTCAGTGTTGTTGTGGGCAAGGTCAGATAACAAAAGGCAAAGGCAGCACCTCTGCCTAAACCACACATGACACCAGTACTGTATAGATGATTGGACCCCATAAATACATACATTGACAAAAGCACAATGTAGGCATGTGAACCATGCCATTACTTACTAACTGAGCGTCTTCCTCTTTTATGTTTGTGTGTCTGTGTGTGTTGGTGTCAGGATTCCAAGCAGCTCAACAGTGTATTATGTCAGACCTTTATATTTTGCTACCTGTGGGCAGTAGGTGGCAACCTGACCAGTTCTCATTGGGATGCTTTTGACACCTTTGTCATAGAGCAGTTTGAAGACAACAGCAATGCTAAGGTATATACATTTGCACTCAGACACCCACAGATACATACAGAGATAGATGGACAAGATGGAGGGTTTTTTGCATTATACTGTGTTGTAACCTTTGCAGACACCACATGTGTTCATAACACACTGACAAAAGTGTCACAGCTGTGCCCAGTGTTGCTGTTAAAATTCTTCTCTGCCACTCAAGGCATTTTTTTTATACATCTATATTACTGAGTCAAATCCATTTGCGTTTGCTGGTATTAGCATGAAATATGTGAAAAGGCCTGAAGGTTAGCTCATATTATAGTATATTACATCAAAGTAGTCTTGGCACTGGATGTATCTAGCTGTAGCACAGCTAATCTGAAAGAGGATTCTTCTCTATGATATCAGTCATGTGAAATGAAGACATTAGAAAAGAACATCCATATTATACATTATAGTAAAACCTTCAGTGGGTTACAAGGGGCATATTGGAAAAGTACATCAGATAAAAGGATGTGCTCTGTGCCAAGGTTATAAAAGTCCATTGCATATGTTTATTCTACCTTGCCAGCCTTTGAGAATTCTGAATCAGCCGTTATTGAATGTAGGAAATACTTTTTATTTGTAAAGAATGAGGTGCAGAGAAATAGATGAAGGAAGGTGGAGGCTGATATTATATCCTTCCGTCCTTCAGCCTAACAGGAAATGGAAAGTTAATTGTTTGAGAGGTTTGTCTGGCAGTAGCGGCACATAATTGAGGGAATGTCTTACTGACAGAGGCAGAACACAGTAGGGCAGGAACATGACTCACTCACCTGAAGGTGGAGTGATCATGTAAGTAAAAGATTCATGAAGGAGTGTCATCTGTGCATAAGGAGCTGTTGTTGTTGTTGTTGTGGTGTGTGTATTTGTGGATTTCAATGTTATTTATATCAGCGAACTGTTTGTGTGTGTATGTTTTTGTGCTTTTACCACGAGGTGAAGCCAGTGCAGCCAGCTCCTAGCTGTGAAGCTTGAGGGAATACAAACTGCACACACACACACACACACACATCAGTAACAGCAGGACTCAGGGAAACAAACATGGCAGACAAGTACGAATTCACATGCCACAGGGAAACGTCCACTACCACATAACAGAAACTACATTCAACAACAGAGTAAAATGAGTTTCTTTAATGCCTGATTTCTAAGGAGGTTTGTAGCTAATGGCATACAGTCTAATGTAGGCACTTGTAAAATTTATTACACTATACAGTATGTGCCCAGTTTTTGTGTGTATTTTCATGTGTGTCGATTTATGTGCATTCATGTGTGCTTTGTAGCTACCGAAGTCTGGTACCCTGTGGAGTGTGTACATGAACTTTAACCACAATCGTCTGGAGCCATGGGAGAGTATAATCCCATCATTTCAATACAACAGTGAGCAGCCCTTTTTTGAGATGTTGGTCCCCACCACAGACACTGTCCGCTACGGCTACCTGATGGAGAAACTGTTGTCTGTGCGACGTTCTGTGCTATTCACTGGCAGCACTGGAGTGGGGAAGGTAAGGATTCATGGATACAGTAGAAACCGTAGCAACACCGTGACATACTGTACTTTACGTCGTAGCACACTGACCTAAAAGCCATAAACAACGCTATGTTGATAATTTTATGCCCACTTGTGTTCTTTAGAAGACACTAAAGGGGCATCTGGTTCGCATAGAGGAAAATCACTGGCCTACCACAGCTGAAACCTGGGCTCAGTTCCCAGCAGTAGTGCTTCTGGCATTGCCAGGCGTTTCAGTGAATACAACTGACAATGTCGCTGCAAAAGAAAGTTCTTCTGGTTGCTTTTTGCACCTGGTTAGCCAGTATCCACTGCATGTGTTAAGCTTGAGACATGCCTCTTTGTCTGTGAGTTTGCAAACACTGTGCACTGGGGAGTAGTGTTACTGGGGAGTAACAAGGAACAACCCCATGCTTGTGTCCCTACATAAGGTTATTTATGCTTATCTTTGCCCAAGCATATTTCAACCAGTCTTTCTGTAAAACTCCTTGCTCTCAAGTGAAATGAGTGGCTGGTGACTCCTTGTGTACTAAAGGAAGCACCTGGTAGTCTACCCCCAACCTCGTGATTAGATCTGGAGAAGGGATAGCAAAGTTGGTTAGCAGAAATTTCAAGAGAATTATTCTTAAGCTTTTGAAACTAATTAAACTTTCAGTGTTACGGGTCAAACTTGTTAGACAAGGAGTAATTTGTGTCAATATTACTGAAGTATTTTTATATGTATGTCCCTTGCAGTCAGTGGTGGCTCGGGGCCTTCTTAACAGTATCCAGGAAAAGGCAGGATACCTTCCAGTCTACATCAACTTCTCTGCTCAGACCTCCTCTGCCCGCACGCAGGAGATCATTGAGTCCAAACTGGAGAAAAAGAGGAAAAACATTCTGGGTACTGACTCGCAGTTGCATTACCATACAATCATTCACATACTGCAATGTAGAAAATCTGTGTACAAATTTTAAAAATGGTTGGCAGTGATGTGTAGTTAATGGGCTAAAACAAACTGGCATTGTCCTTGAGTGAGACAGTTCATCTGTTCATCTAACCATCCATTCATCTATCTGTTCATACAGTTGACCTTCACTACATACGGTATCATCCTTTCTTGCCATCTGTCCATCTGTCAGTCCGTACCCTTTTCTCCTTCTCTCTTCATCCTTTTCCTTTTCCCTCCCTGTAGGTGCTCCTGCTAACAAGAAGCTAGTGGTCTTTGTGGATGACCTGAATATGCCTAAACTGGACAGTTATGGCTCTCAGCCCCCTATAGAACTCCTGCGTCAGTTCCAGGACTTTTCTGGCTTCTATGACAGAAACAAGTTCTTCTGGAAGGAGATTCAGGTATAAATGTAAAGAAATAAGATAAGCTACATCCTTATGGCGTATTTTACAGTAATGATCTGACTATGGCTGTATGGAGTTCGGCAGATGGCTATATGGTTATAGTGTTTTAGAGCATTTAAAGGAACATTCATACATTTTGACAACTAGGCTTGTTTGCTGTCTTACAGAGAGTTAGCAGCCATGTTAACCAAGAGGACAGGACTGCTGAGGTGCTACAGTTACTGGGCTCAGCTGTTGTTAGGCCAGACTAGCTCCAATCTATAATCCAAGTGCTCGTTAAGCCTAAATCTTCTATTTCTGCACACGTTAAACACAGAAGATGCATCCTGCAAACAAGACAGTTTTGGAGTTGTTGTAGGGCACCTTAGACAGAATTTGTTGAGTTTCCACTCTTTGTCATAAGCTAGGCTAAACCGTCCAGGAGCTGCACTTAACACTGATATTAATGTTCTCATTTAACTCCGGGTGAGATGGCAAACTACCGTATTTCCCTAAATGTTGACTGTTTTTCTGTTCAGTTGAAAAGTGTAGATATAGCTCTTTAGTTTTTGTTTTTGCGTAGTCACCATCGACTTAATTTGTTTTCTAGTTGGACTTTCAATGAAGTTTGTCCATTTAAATAAGAAACCCATTTATTTTGTGTGCCTGTGTGTTTGCATCTGTATTTGTGTTAATGTATTGGAGCCATATTGGTATTCTGCATTGATATAAAGTTTCCTGCATTCAACTTGTGCTATACAACCACACACACACACACACACACACACACGCGCACACACACGCACACACAAGACTGATTGTACTTTAGACTGCATGTGATGTCTTATAGTAGTATAATAGTATAATGTAGTGGAGTGTGTGTATGTGTGTGTTGGTGTGCAGGTGTGTAGGTGTGTATGTGGGATGTTGGAGGTGCACATAAGCAATACATTCAGGATCTTGTGTGATAATGCACTGCACGTTGCACTGCAGACAGACGTGGTCATACACATATAAACAACAGATTAGCAGTTCAACTAATTTATTCTCCATGTAATGTACTTTTTTTAAATTAAAGTTTTAGTCAAGTTCAGGATAAAAAAACCTCCAAGGTTTAACACATGTGTTCTTAACTGACCAAAGCAACATGAAGAATTGTTTTTTTCAGCCCAATTATTTTCCCCACCTTCAACATCTGTGTTGGGTCCGTTCTCTAGCTGGAGACTTTTGATGAAATTCCTAATGGTAGACATGTTGTTCATCATCATGTTGTTCTGTTTTAAATTTTGGCAAACCCTCTTTCCTTAATACTCTTCCTCCTTTCTTCCTGTCCTCCAGGAAATGACCATTGCCGCAGCGTGTGCTCCTCCAGGAGGGGGGCGCAATCCGGTGACCCCTCGATTCATCCGCCACTTCAGTATGCTGTGTCTTCCCACACCCTCGGAGCACAGCCTCAAGCAGATCTTCAAAGTGAGAGGACACGCACATACGCAGACAGTCACAGACACTCACACATCAATTATGGCCCTCAGTGAGTTGCCACATGTCCTGTTACAACTTTAAATCCATACTTGGATCAAGGATAAGCCACACACAGACAGACAGTTACTTTTCCTTAGACCTCATGTTATTATATTACTGCTTTAAAACCAACTCAAAAGTACAATCTAAATGTATTGTTGTAATAAATCATTTTGTTCTCAACTGGTTCAGGAACATTATTATTTGGCCAAAACGTATAATGTACTTCTTTATATGATATAGGGTTTGTACAAAGTCTAGAAATTTTGGAAAATGCTTAATTTTAACCATTATGTTTCCAAGGTTAGGAATATGCTTGAATTTGAATATACTCCTTGCAAAATGCTTGATTTTCAACATAATCTGGTGGTACATCTTCACAATCCCGTTGTCATATTTGTTTGTTGACTCCTGGCATTTATAGTAACAATTAAAGGATTTGAGAGTCTGGAAAGTTTTGGTTTAGGGACCTTGAAAGTGCTTGAAAAATGAATTATACTTTTATAAAACTGTACGAACCCTGTTGATATCTGGCTCTTGCTACTCTCTCACTCTTTCTCATTTCTCCATTACACCCCACTATTCATTTTCTTTAATCACACACTTTATTCCTTCTTTCATGCTTGTTATGGTCTCTTTTCTCCCTCCCGTCTCCCCATCCAGGCCATCCTGAACGGTTTCCTTAGTGAGTTTTCCCAGGCGGTGAAGGACTGTGCCGGTCAGATTGTGGATGCAGCTGTTGAGATTTACAACCGTTTGAGTGAAGATCTGCTGCCCACTCCAGCTAAGTCCCACTATGTCTTCAATCTCCGGGACCTCTCCAAGTGTGTGCAAGGTGAGACATGAGCACACACGATGTTTGCACGCACAGTCATGTACAGATATTCTGATCATCTCATTAGACACCCAGGGCTCTACAAAGAACAGTGCAGTTGTCATGACTGCTAAAGACTAACGGGCTGGGCAGTTGTGGATACCTCTTTTTTGCAGCTATATGAAATTTTATATTTCATTGAGTTTCAGAAACAGAAACACAAATATGAGAGGGAAAAAAATAACGTGCATACAATTGAAGCACAGGACTACAGTAGGTGAATTGCAGCATCTAATGGGCAAGCCACAAACCCATTAATGTGTTATATCTTATACCCAGATATGTTTAATTTCAGCCTTTAAAATGCATTTTGAATTCCCACTTGGGATTTGACCTAGTCAGTGGGTTGGTTTTTGGGTTGGTTAATTCCAGGCACAGGTGACTGGATCACTAAAGATGCATTATAATGTTAAGTATGGATGCACATCAGCTGCACAGGCATAGAGCATGTACACCCTCTCTTTTCCTCAATGTTGCTGAAAGAAACTGACAGACACAGAAACTGTCTAAATCTTTGTACCACCGCAGCATGGGGCACGTCGGCTATGACTTATCTCTTCAAGCCACATTACCAACATTTATAAGCTCTGTCTCAGCCTTGTGCTCCCAAATTGTCTGCGCCATCACCCCCTCTGCCTCCTTCCCTCTCTCCCTCCCTGCCTTCCTTTACCCAGCAGGCATCATTACAGCACGAAGATGAGCAGAAGTGACTTCTATGACTTCTTTCTACACATTACTTGCTCAACATAGCTAGTGTGCATTACTCAAACACGCAGTTCCCTTTAGCATTACATACTGTTGGTGACAGGTAATAAACTTAACACCCACTCTTCCCATTTTCTTATATCGATGGTATCACATGGCCTCTCTCTACACAATGTCTGTTTTGTTTCCCTTCATATGTATCCTTAGTAGTTATCTTATCCTATATGGCTCTGATTTAGGTAGTTTGCATTGGGAAAAATTAGGAAAAAAAAGAGTTAGGTTTGTTTAACAGCATGTTATACATTCTGTACAAACCACAAGTAAAGCAGTTTGGTGAGCAGCAGAAAATTATAGATTTTTCAGAGACACTTATATGCCTGTATTTTTTACCAAGCCCCTTGTTTCATACTGGCCTAAAATACACACACACAGACTTACACACATTTAAAGTTATTAGAGCTATTATTAGAGCTATAATTTTCCTCTCAATACGTCTTTCCCTCTCTTGATGTCCAGGTATACTGCAGTGTGAGCCGAGTCAAGTGAGAGACAAGAACCAGATCTTCCGTCTCTTCTGCCATGAGTGTCAGCGAGTGTTCCACGACCGACTCATCAACAACCAAGATAAGACCTACTTCAACACCATCGTCAGTGAGATGGCCAGTAAGAAAGGCCGCCCCAATGGTTCACTTTGCTAAATGCACAAACTGTTTGAATCTTGCACATGTTGGGAGTGTCACTCTACCCGTTTTTATTTTGCATCTTTACCAGCTGAATTATACCCCTCTTTTTGACCCTTTCTCTCTCTGTTTCTGACAGGCAAATATTTTAGCATCAACTTGGAACCCTCATACTTTGTGACTCAGCCCATCATATTTGGGGACTTCATTAAGGTCAGATTCTATCTTCTTATCAGAAATGCTTGATACATTCAACATACAACATTTGATTTCTGTGTTTACACTGAAATACCTTGCAACATTTATGTATTCCCATTGTTCTCCATCTAATAATCCCCATAGGTGGGTGCAGACAAAGAAGATCGTCTGTATGAGGATCTGACAGACATGGATAAGATTCAGGCTGTTCTCCAGGACTACCTTGATGATTACAACATGACTTTCTCCAAGGAGACCAAGCTGGTTTTCTTCCAGGACGCCATCGAGCACGTCTCCAGGTGTGTACATGCGGACTTGCACCACTGAATTGCCAGATTTTTTTCTAAGGTAAGGTGGTACATACTGTGAGAGCAAAGCTACACCAAGGAAGAAGTTACTCCAGAGTAAGTATGATATTGATTTTTTAAAAGGAATATCTAGAAACACTGACATGCTCTAAGAGTGTTGGTGGTGCAATTACAGTTCAGTGTTTGAAAGAGGCATAGATGTATTGAATAAAATGGCACATACTGTATGTCATTGCTGATGATGAGGTGACTCTAAAATGTTTAGATTAGTTTATCAGTAGTGTTGTATCAAGTCATATCACTCCACACAAATCTGTTCTTATACAATAAAAGTGAGTAGTAAATAGGTAAAGCTACAGGAAAGGATGCATGGCTCACATGACATGGAACCTGTGACCTTGTATACTGTATATCTTTATAACCACAACATTTTCTGCTTTGCCCTTTACAAATGATGATAGCCATTTTTTTCCTATCTTCTAGGATTGCCCGTATGATTCGCCAGGAGAGAGGCAATGCCCTGCTAGTGGGGGTGGGAGGTACAGGCAAGCAGTCCCTCACTCGGTTGGCAGCCCACATATGTGGGTACCGCTGCTTTGAGATTGAACTAAGCCGAGGCTACAACTATGACAGCTTCCATGAGGACTTGAGGAGGCTCTACAAGATGGCTGGTGTGGAGGGCAAAGATATGGTGTTCCTCTTTACGGATACTCAGGTACGATGGAAAGTCTTCGCTGACATGAAAATAAGAATAATTTTGATGCCTGCAGATTGCAGTATATTTACCACTTGTTGTCCACTCTCTTTCCTGTTGTAGATTGTGGTGGAGGAGTTTTTGGAGGATATCAACAACATGCTGAACTCTGGCGAGGTGCCTAACCTTTTTGAGAAAGATGAGCTGGAACAAGTACTAGCTGCCACCCGCCCTAAAGCCAAAGAGGCTGGAATCAGTGAGGAGAACAGGGATGAGGTACGCACAGACACACACACACACACATGCTGTAGAAAACATCATTCAGGCAGTAAAAATGCAGTACAGTATATCTACAACATGTGCAAGCAAACAGATTAATTCAAACTTTCTGTGAAGATGATCAGAGCAAATGATTGAGTTGGAGAGTTAACAAAATTAACACTGGGTTATGAGCCAGACTATCTTCACAGTAACACAAAGGATCCTTCCAGAGAGATTTTAATACCAGATATGCCAACCCAATGTTTAAGATGTTCAAATAAAATCAAGATATCCTCAGTATCAAAAGCTGCAGTAAGATATAACAAAGACTGACCACTGTCAGCAGCTAAAAAAGATAATTAAGAAATTTCATAACATTTCAGAATACCACACATACACAATGTTTCCCACAAAGGGCCAAAATAGCCATGGAGTCTGGCCAAGAGCAGTCTGTTAAAGTGAGTGCCCCCAGGCTAGCTGTGAGAAAATATCAGCCTTTAATGTTATTAGCCTGCTGAGACCGAACCTCCAGAAATTATAGAATCTCTGCATGTGTGTGGCCTTCAGGTGTTCCAGTTTTTCATCTCTCGTGTACGTGAGAAGCTGCACATAGTGCTGTGCATGAGTCCTGTGGGCGATGCCTTCAGGTCCCGCTGTCGTATGTTTCCCTCACTGGTCAACTGCTGCACCATTGACTGGTTTGTGCAGGTATGCTGATACAGCTCTCATTTTTCTGACCCTGTCCACTCATATACGATTACACCGTTTGGGTTTGTGAAATTAAAGATGATTATGTAATTATCATACATAGAAAGCCATAGAATATAAGTACAATTAACTGGTACAAAGATGTTATATAGGGATCATCTACATGTCTGTTAGTATGTATCGCTCTCCTTGTCTTGAACCAGTCTACAGCACCATTCTTCTTTCAATCTAACATTACCACAGTAGCTATACCCAAAATGTAATGTCATGTATCATTTTCCGCCCCCTTCTTTCTCCTTATTGAATTTTTCTTGTTTTACAACTTTCCTCTCTCTCACCCACCATTCTCTTCACCTGCTCTTTAAGGCTTTCTATCTGTATCATTCCATTGATAATTAGCATATTGAATTTTTTTAATTCAGTTGTGGAAGCTTGTAATTTGCATCTTTATTGAATGTCTTTATTATTGCATTTTGTAAATTTCTTATGTCTTTCTATAGCTGTTTTGTGGAATCACCGTGCAAATTAACAAAAGATAAAATAAAAACTGCATATCCTTGCCGTCGCTACAAACCTTATTCCCTCTTTGCTCTTTTCCCCGTTACCCCTGTGGTGCCCAGTGGCCTCGTGAGGCGCTGCTCTCTGTCTCTCAGGCTTTCTTCCAGAATGTGGACTTTGGCAGTGAGGAGCTGAAGCAGATGTTCTCAACCATGTGCGTGGAGATACATGTTAGTGTCACTGACATGGCTGAGCGCTTCTACTCGGAGCTGAGACGCCGATATTACACCACGCCTACCTCCTACCTGGAGCTCATCAACCTCTACCTGTCCATGCTAGAGGAGAAGAGACAGCAGCTAGTGCTTGTAAGTCCAACCATCAAAGTGCATGAGCAATTATCAGTACAAGTGATTAGTTGTCAGTTGTGGTGCTGATGATGAATCTTCACCCGACATTGCTGAAGAGGAAATAGCAGCTACCTGCTCTAGCTAGTGGTGGTCTGTGATTAGCTTCTTTGTGGTTGTGGCACTGTAATGCATTTGTCTTATTTTGTAGATCGTGTCTGCATGTGAAGGATTCATAATATAGCTGTGTGTGTTGTCTGTATAGGCCAGGGATCGTGTGAAGAACGGTCTGACCAAACTGCTGGAGACCAACGACCTTGTGGACAAAATGAAAGTGGACCTGTCTGCTCTGGAGCCAGTCCTCAAACAAAAATCCATTGATGTTGATGCCCTCATGGAGAAACTGGCTATAGACCAGGAGAGTGCTGATGAGGTCTGTGTGTGTGTGTGTGTGTGTGTGTGTGTGTGTGTGTGTGTGTGTGTGTGTGTGAGATACGGTAGCATTATCACAGAAGTTTAAAATGTGTGTCTATTGTCTCCTATAAGGTGCTGGAAAAGCATGATAGCCTTTTCTCATTGTTGTAGTGTATGTGTATGTGTCATACAAAAATATATCCTTGCCACAGGTGCGTAAAGTAGTGAAAGAGGATGAGGCTTTGGCCAAGGTCAAAGCTGAAGACACCCAGGCCATTGCCGATGATGCCCAGAGGGACCTGGATGAGGCTCTGCCAGCCCTGGAGGGTGCTAATCAGGCCCTTAATTCTCTTGACAAGGCTGACATCTCTGAGATCAAGGTGTTCACCAAACCCCCAGACCTAGTCATGACCGTCATGGAGGCTGTCTGCATCCTGCTCAACTGCAAGTCAGTGTGCTTCTCTCTCGCTCTAAAAGACAAAACTTTTCTTCCTCAGAGTTTTTTGACTGGAGAGGTATCTCTGCCTCTCTCATCATATAAAAGTGCCCATCTCTCACCAGCTGATATCCCATTGTTACAAACTCACTTCTCACAAATTCTGTCACATCCTAATGATCAATTAAAAAAATATATATATATGGATAGCAGATGCCATTTGATAGGGCTTTTTCATAATAAAGTCATAAGAGCATGGAGGACAGACCAGACATTAACGGATTTGTGAAATGTAATAGCTAATGTCTATATGATGTTTGTTTCATTTGTTCAGCACAATTGATTAAATTCAACACCAATGGCAAATGGTCATCTGTAAACAGTGTCTAATTCTGTCGGATCAAAATAAAATACCTAATCCAACTACAAACTACATAAAAGAAAGAATACCAAACAGGAAAATGTATTCACCCAATGTGTTGTGTCCCAACAGAGATCCATCAGGCATCCCATTCATCATCATAATTATAATCACAATTATCACTCTCGCCACCTTCATCATCTTGGCACTTACGATATCTTCAGCATAATTATTATCAATGATCATCATCATTATAATCACAATCGTCACTCTGGGAAAAGTATGTGATTTAGGCCTGTTTTTTTAATCCCACATATTTTGTAGTCAGCATCCAGAGGGATTACCCTGCCATCTCATGACTCATCCCTCTGTCAACCCTTAAATTTCATCAGTCATTAATCTACTGCATTGCTGTGCTAAATCCATTCCTGTCCAGTATCCTATCTACTTTAACCTTTTAACACCCACTGTTTCTCTGGTGGCACAGTAGCACTATGTGGAACTTCCACTGACTGTTAGTACTGTGAAAAGTTACATGAATAACAGTGTGTATTATATATATATATATATATATATATAGATAGATTAGACTCTTTTGTTTCTTCTTGTTCTGAGTTGAATGTGATTTCTAAGCTTTGCACGTACAGTATGTCGAAGTGGAATTCCTACATTACATTTACAGGTCACGACCCACAGTAGTTTACATCACCATGTGCCTTGGTTATTTGTAAGTTGTGTTTCAATCTTATATCATTTCTAGCAATTAATAGTTCTATCCTGGGTTTGCTAACTCATGCACCGTGTACAGTAATTGTGTAACAGCCTGCCAGACTGAAATCAGCTTACATCCTACATGTTTTTAAAAAGATATATTTTGTCCCCATTTAAATTAAGCCACACATTCACACTTGTGAATTATTATTAGCCATTTTCTCTTTTTTTCCTCAATAACATCCCTTTCTCCTTACAGACCAGACTGGCCTGGTGCCAAGCAATTACTGGGAGATGCCAATTTCCTCAGGCGTCTGATGGACTATGACAAGGACAATATCAAGCCTCAGATCCTGCTGAAGCTGCAAAAATACATCAACAACCCTGATTTCATACCTGAGAAGGTCTGTTTAGATTTCATGTCAACCACTCTGATATGTCAGTCAGATTGTTTGGAGTTGGGCTCAGAGTAAACAGATTCTGGTGAAATTGGAGTTCAAACACAGTTTTGAAAGTGCCAGAGTTGGGATGGAAATTGGAAAATAACAGCTCAACTTTTGATTATGGCCTTATGGTCACATGTACACTACTCAAATGAACTATGTCGATTTTTGCATAAATTGTCAATAATTTGTGGAACATAACACAGTATGTTTCAATGTATGTTATTGTTATGGTGTAATCCCTTTCTGTGTTGCTGCTGTTAGGTGGAGAAGGTATCCAAAGCCTGCAGATCAATGTGTATGTGGGTCAGAGCCATGAATCTTTACTCCAGAGTCCTCAAAGAAGTTGGCCCCAAGAGAGAAAAACTGGCCAAGGCGCAGGTCAGTAGCATACAGTAGAGTGCAGTATGCTTACAGGTTTTAATCATATACATGCACAAATAATAATTGAATGAATAGTGATTTACATACTTTTGCTTTAAATCTCAGTGTTGCCTATTTTGTCAAATCTGTTACAATCAAAGCATTCATCCACTAACACCAATCCATTCTCTATTCCCTCTCACTTCCACTCAGGATTGCCATGCATACACTGGACCAAATAATGAGAAAAAACAATTGACCAAATATTCTCAAATGGTTCACTAATGGTATATCCCTCCATCCCTTTCTCCCTCTATTCCAACCCATGCAGGAGGAGCTGGATGTGACTATGGCCACCCTGAGGGAGAAGCAAGAAAAGCTTCAGGAGGTCGAGAACCAGATCAAAGTCCTACAGGAGCAGTTTGACAGCAGCATAAATGAGAAGGAGGACTTGGGTAAGGGGTGTGTCCTTTAGATGTTAACACCTTAAACTCTACTACCTCTACTGCCCAGCCACTGTAAATTTTATATGAGTATATTCCTTGTGTGAAGATCTCTAGAGATGGAGATGGAACTTATATGTCTGTTAGTCTGCCAGTGATTACCTAATATATACCTAATATTATTTTTTTCTCTCTCTCTTTATGACTCCTTTCTTTCCTCAAAGTTAACACCATGGCTCTGACACAGGCTCGGCTTACAAGGGCAGGGAAGCTAACTTCTGCTCTAGGTGATGAGCAAGTACGCTGGGATGAAAGTGTTGCCTTGTTTGAGCAAGAGATCATCAACGTTGTAGGAAATGTCTTCATTGCAGCTGCCTGTGTGGCCTACTATGGAGCGTTCACTTCCCACTATAGACAGCTGGTAGGTACAGTGCGATGAGGTGCACTTCAGTGCTTTTAGGACTACTCTGGTATGCAGAAAGGTGTGCTGTAGGGTCTTACACCTTCAGTGCACTCCACCTCTTTATGTCGCAGTGTCTGTACAAAAGAGAATTAAGCCCAATAATGTCTCATTATTGTACTTGTATTCCTGCTTTGAGATGCTATTCCCAGAACAGAATGGATATATGGTAATGGCACTGAACTCAATCTGTTTGTACATTATTAAAACACAGAAGTGCAGTGATAAAATCTGTGATAAGAAAGTGATTAAAAAGGAGAAACGTATAAATAAAATATACAGGATACAAAAACATAAGAGGTTTAAAAAAAAAAAAACACCTCAAAGCAATCATTGTTCAAACAAAACATAAAAACAACCAAAGAATAAACAAATGCACTCATGCATGTGCATGTGCACTTTCTCCAGCTAATTGACCAGTGGATAATACAGTGCCAGGAACTGTACATCCCCATCAGTTCCAGCTTCAGCCTGATCAGCATTCTGGGTGACCCATTTCTCATCCGCCAGTGGAACACAGAGGGTCTGCCTCGTGATGCCGTCTCTACGGAGAACGGGATCCTGGTGACCGAGGGCCGCCGCTGGCCTCTCATGATTGACCCACAGGATCAGGTGAACTTAAAACTAGGATCAAGGCAGCATTCACTCTGTGTGTTTCAGGCGTGGATTGTCTTGTTGTTAGTTGTGATTGATCAGTTAATCAATTTATTATGCAAGGACGTCCAGTTTCATCCATTTAACCCAAAGTTTCACATATTGTGTCTTGTTAGGGACATGTAAATGAATACACACTGGGTTACACAACCCAAGTGAATAATATTTCATTCCACAGATTCCTTGTGTTTTTGGATTTCATGTGATTTAACACAATTGACTACATGGCTGCAGTACCAGCGTAAAGAACAGAAAAATTTCTCTCAAAATAGAACTTCCTGTCAGGCACGGTCAGAGACAAAGTCCCGGACTGGCCTCTGCCCCAGGAGGACACACACAATTCCCAGCTTCCCCACATAGGAAGGACACAATCCAGCTCACTCAGACTTGCAAACATGTACAGGATGGAAATGTTGTCATAGCTTCAGTTTTTAGGCCTCCATGTAGCTTACTGTTCCGTGTCTTCTTGACCACTGACATGTCCAATTTTCTTTCCTGTCATGTTGGAGCTGTATTCTTTCCTCCACCCCGGTAACTCTGTCTGTTGTTCTTTTTCTGAGTACAGCTGCTGTTTCTTGTTTTACATAGACAGAGGGATGCAGAAAGGGGTTAGACAAATTCTGACAAGTTTTTTGTGAATGCGTCCATGTCTGATTGTGCCTAACAGACACATGATTCATGGCAGATGATATATTGTTCACTCCCACAACACTGAGCTTGATCACATACAGTACTGTTATGTCATTTCCTGCTGCACTACCATTGCTGCAGTCCCCCTTTATTACATCAAGTGCTTACATTCGTTCTTATCATGTACAAAATAAACAGGCCTTTTGATCACATCAGAAAAAGGTTATTTCTTTCACCCTCAGGCCAACCGATGGATCCGCTCCAAGGAGGCCAAGCACGGTCTAAAGGTGATCAAGCTGACAGACCCAAGCTTTCTCCGAACCCTAGAGAATGCCATACGCATGGGCATGCCTGTACTGCTAGAGGAGGTAGGAGCACACTAAAAACACTAAAACATGTTTGCGCATAAAGGAGGTGATTTATGGTAAAACATTATTTGAATTTTTTTGAGTTGACAGCCCTTTTTGGAGAAAGCTGATTGTCCAAATTTAAATCTACGATGTGGTATTTTACAGTCACCATTCACCATGCTCCTAGTTACTCTGTTACTTTGGATATATCTGGAAAGAGGCTCTGGGGCTAGACTGTTGATACATTTGAAAACAAATTATTCCAAGTAATTTGGGGGAAGGTAAACATTTTGGTATTTGGCATTTAACTGAACTTCCCATTACTTCCATTGATTGAACATTGTTTGAACTATGGGCCCGTAATTGGACAGTCTTGTTTATTACCATTTGTGTCCTGCATTCTTGTATTGTGTGTGTATAGTTAAAGGAGACCCTAGATCCAGCCCTGGAGCCCATCCTGCTGAAGCAGACATTTGTGGCTGGTGGACGGACATTGATCCGACTCGGAGACTCAGATATTGACTACGACAAAAACTTCAGGTTCTATATGACGACCAAGATGGCCAACCCACACTACCTACCAGAGGTAAGAACAGCACACACACTCCTTTAAATCTCCAGATTAGGTTCAGCTGACAGCAGAAGTTGTGTATCAGAGACTCAGTTTAATCCAAGTGAACTGGCATTAACACCAACACACCTCTGTTAGTCGCCTCAAGGTTTTTTAAAAATAAATCCCAAACAGTTTCCAACTATGGCAACCAGAAAAAACATGGTTTGTGGAATAAGAGACACAGTAACACACAAAAGAACCTCTATGCCCTTCTGTCATGGTAGCAAAGTGCCTGATACAATTAGTGCTTGACTTCCTGGAATGGCATCGACTGTGGTCAATTTGCAGGCATTGTCAAGAGATGTAGTCACCTGCCAGCTCGCCGACTGTGCTATTGCCTTTTATTCAATACCAACCCAGGAGAGCAGCAACACCATGTGAATGCAAGCTTTTATTCCAGCGTTAATTCAAACCAGCAGCGCATGAAGGCAGTAACCTAGAAGACGGGAACCTATTCGACAGTTGTCTTTAAAGCCTTTTTCTTGGACATCAGCTGTCAAATACATTAAAGATTTTAAGTGACATAAAAGTTAATATCGTTTTGCAAATGAATTCTGCATTTGGCTGAGGTGGAAAAGTTGGCGTATTGATAAAAGTAAGGTGAAGCATGTGACTTTAATGTCCACTGAAGAGACGAAGCATAGCGGCAGACTCAAACATCAGATCTGTGTGGAGCGATGAGGAAACCGTAACCTTAATCAAATTAATAAATGAAACTAACAGAAATGCCCCATTTCCATCATTTTTTCCACATAATTTTGTGCATTTGAGGTTTGACTGGCGCTCTTTTCATTATGTCATCTTGTTGCGCCCTCTTCTTCTGCAATGGTTTAATGGCACCCGATTGGAGAATTGGTGCCATGTACTGCTTATCTAGTGGCTAGTTGATGGAAACAGGCATTCATTTGCATTTTCTTTTGCTGATTTTCTCGAAATTCGATTAAAATGTGCGCTAAATTTGGATGGACACCTAACTATTGACAGCGTCACCTGGTCTGTGTTTGTGTGTTTGTGTGTGTGTGTGTGTGTGTGTGTGTGTGTGTGTGTGTGTGTGTGTGTGTGTGTTCCTGTTGCCCTTCAGGTGTGTATCAAAGTAACAATCATCAACTTCACCGTGACCAAGTCTGGCTTGGAAGACCAACTGCTGAGGTGAATACATGCATAGACACACATGAAAAACAGATATTGCATCCCTCCCAAACCACATGGTTCACATTTACAAACGACTATACATCTTTATCTACATCAGTAATGACTATTTGCACTTTGCACTTCACCATAATCTTAGCCTTTTTTTGCTAGTGATATTTGTATTTGATTCCCCCACATTCTTTTCTCTACCCTGTTCTTCCTGCTCCAACTCCTCTTCCTCTCCCCAGTGATGTAGTGCGCCTGGAGAGTCCACATCTCGAGGAACAGAGGAATGAGCTGATTGTGCGCATCAATGCTGACCGCAACCAGCTAAAAGATATCGAAGACCGCATCCTTAAGCTTCTCTTCACCTCTGAGGGGAATATTCTTGACAACGAGGAACTAGTTCAGACTCTCCAGGAGTCAAAGGTAAATCTGAGATCAGGCAAATATCAAAGTTTTGTCTTGTTCTATACTGTTAGGATGATGGATTTGAAATCATCTGTCATCATCTGCAAAGATCATTTCCTCTTACGTTTGGAATTGTCCTTGTTATTCTCCTATTCTGTTTCCTACTTTTCCTCTACCACATCTCTTCTGTTCTTGTTATTTGCTACTCCTCTCTCTTTTTTGTCTTTTCTTCTCTCTTTCCACCATTCCTCAGGTGACATCAGAGACCATAAAGTATCGTCTGGAGGAGGCAGAGGCCACTGAGCTGATGATCAACTCTGCGAGGGAGCGCTACCGCCCCGTAGCCACCCGAGGCTCAGTCCTGTACTTTGTCATCGCCAGCCTCTCTGAGATCGATCCAATGTACCAGTTCTCCCTCAAGTACTTCAAACAGGTGAGAGAGAGTAACCAGGCTTTATTTTACAAGCCACAGACAAATCTCCATCTGACCTTTTTAGCTTTTGTTAGGAACACAATATGAAAAGACTTCAAGCCCCTGTGGAACATAATTATTTTCTTCCTGTTCAATATCTTTCTGCCCCATTCTTTCTGTTCTTTTCTTTCTCCACCCTCAGCTCTTTAACTCCACCATTGAGACGTCAGAGAAGAGCAGTGTGTTAGAGGAGCGTCTCCAGATCCTGCTGGACCAGATCCTGCTCAACTCCTACATCAATGTGTCCCGTGGCCTCTTCGAGCAGCACAAGCTTATCTACAGCTTCATGTTGTGTGTAGAGGTCATGAAGCAGCGTGGCGAGATCTCCGATGCTGAGTGGCAGCACTTCCTAAGAGGAGCTGCCTCTTTGGAAAAGGTGAGATGGGAAATCAGTTTAAAAAATTGAAGTTGGTGTCAGATGAAAATCTATCTAATGGGTGGGCGGTTGAGGGTGGCTTGAATTAAATGTTTGCTCATGCATTTTTTGCTAATTATATAACGATGCATCAGTGGTGTTCATGGATGAAGAAATGTGCATTCATAGTGTTTAGCCAGTTACTAGCTAAACACTAGTTAGCTAGCTACACACTCAACCCACCGCTTTGTTCAGTTCCACCATCTCTACTTATGCTAAAACTTACCTAAGTCGACCGTAGTCAAAAGATTGTAGCAGAGAGTGACATTTCACTGTGCATCATGCAGGTAATACTGTATAGGCCACAAAGACACTATTAACTGTAACAGAAAGTAAAAGAACTACAATTGACTGTTTTATTAAAAAAAAGAGAATGCAATGTATGCTATCATGTGTGAAGTAGCTAACAAAAGATGTGTGTGTTTGTCCCTGTTACCTCATTAGTAATTTGACAATCATTTATCAGTCGCTTCTGTTGTACTTTGGTGTTTTTTTACTAAGGTGAAGATGGCTCTATCACACATAAATATGGTCATAGATCAAATAAATATCAACAAAAGTCTCTGGAAAACTGGAAAACATCTCTGCAAAAATATTCTGTCGAAATCAGCACCCTAATAGTCACTAGTTTCTGTTACAAGCAACCAAGTGGTGCCAGCGACAGTTCTTATCTCAGGTGAACATAGCATAAAATACACTTGTGCCCCCACCTGTTCAACATAACAGTAACTGTGGAGCACAATACTGAATGTGCATGTCGGTGCATGTCATTGTCATCAGAAATATAAAGGGATGTAGTCTGTTACAGGAAATGTGCTCCTGTTGTAAACAATTTCTCTGGTTCTCCTATCTTTAGTCCCTACCATGTTTCTAACCATCTGACGTATACCTGCATGGGGAAGGTGTAAAGTTTAAGTTAATCTTAGCTCTACACTCCAGCTAACTTGTATTGTGACATCAGTTTTTACTAAGTTATAACGTAACTTTCCCACAGCGTTCAAACTAAGCTACGTTTGAACTTACATATACAGTTCAGGAGTTGGTGCAACAGGCTGCAGAGTTATTGACAAAAGCTACATTAGCTCAGCTATTCAGAGTTTGAATATATCAGAATGGCCAACTGTCAGTCAGTAAGGTGATTTGGACTACTGAAGCCAGAACGAATCGTAAAGTATGGGGCTTAATTGCCTGCAGGAATAGAGAGATAATTGCCTATTTTTAACTGTGTCATGAGTTTTAAATGGAAAAAACAATGTTTTTTTTTTGGCTTCCTAATAATTAGACGAAAATAGAAAAATTTGTTACACTTTGTTGGCTGGATCCTCTTAACTGCAGATAAACAAGGTGTCCCCCCCAGGTTGGCCTGTAGGCAGTATCTTCATTCTCTCTCCCTCTTATGTTGGCATTGAGTTGACAGAGAAAAAAAAAGTCCATTGTCACAAAGTGGCAGTCAGGCTCTCTCTCTCTTGGCCAGCTTATTGCTTAGGAACTACTGAGACTGAACACACAGTAAACAAGGTGCAAAAGAACATACGAGAAAATCTGTGGAGAGGGTGACAAAATAAATATTTCTGTGGAGGGGAGATAAGAAAAGGAGAGTATCTCTGTTTCTCAGCTGTCCCTACAACCCGTATGTAGCATGCTAATAGGCCTTAAACAATCAATGCAAAAGCCTTAGTACCTCAAGTCAGATATGAGGCCCATCTTGACACCCTCAGAGGGAGTAAATGAGTTCATCTGAACTGAGAGTCCAATTGACCTCAGAATAGTCCCACATTTCAGTGGTTGTCTTTGAATAATTACCTTCTCTCTCTCTCTCTTCTCTCTCTTTCTCTCTATATATTTCTCTATAATTGTTATCTTCCCTCTCAAAACCCAGTGGGGCAGAAGGGTGTGCAGCTGAGGCACCATTGGTTTGGGCAATAAAGAACAGCTAAGTTAGTACAGAGCAATGAATAAAAGGACCTTTGAGATTTAGCTGTTTTTTTTGACGACTTCAGATGGTTTTGAGACCACAATACAGGTCAGTCAGTGCCACCCAGGCGTATATTCCCATGTTCACCCACCATTTAGCTCTCATTTATATGGCATTAGTTAGGCTAGAGGTGCTGCCTGTCAGCTGTGATCCTCAAGCTAATGCTGTCCTCCCTTTCCTCTCCTTCATCTCAGTGCACCTCTGTCTCCTGTCTTTTGCATCACAGCTTCATTGTATCCAACATCTACGCTTCTCTTGTTAATTTTGAATCCTTTTCAAATGTGTCTTTGCATTCTCATGCCATCGGCATCTCTTATCTGTTATGTCTACCTTACCGTAGATGTCATCCTCTCTTCACACTTTTATTTACATCCTTTAATTCTTCTTCACTGCCTCGATTGGAGGTCTGTCCTCCATCTTTTTCCCGTCACCTTCCTTCACTGCTATAATCGTCTCCTTTTTTGATTTCTCCTCCTCCAGGACTATGCAGAACGGCCAGATGTGCCATGGCTGAGTGATTTTTACTGGCAGACATGTTGTGAGCTGGAGGACACACTGCCCTGCTTCAAGGACATCTCCAAGGAAATCACCAGAACCAATATCCACATCAAACTAGGTAACCCAAACCTAGAGAATCAGCATATTTAGTGCATCATGTTTCTGCTAAATATGAAAAGTAGAATAAGTAGGCCTAGTTACAAAATATCATTTTTCACTGTCAGGCTGAGATATTCTAATCCTTTTCCTACCCTTCTTCTACCACATAGTGTACAAATCTATATATACACTCTTGGGCAAAGGTATGCATGTACGTATGAAGATTTATGTGGCATTAAAGTCGCCTCTCCTTTAGGACGTTTTCAAGCATCTATTAATCCAGAAACCTGGGAAGGCTTTGTGTCAGAGTTGCCACCTCTTGGGGAGTCCAAAGAGGTGAAGCAGGAGATCAGAGGTTACTGGGATGAGAGGTTGGGGGCCTTCCAGAAGCTAGTCCTCATCAAGAGTTTCATGGAAGAGAAGGTAAGCCTAGGTGAAGTCTATTGAAAGATATTTATTGAGGTATTGGAGACTGTTTGTTTTCAGGTCTACACAGGTCACAAATGAGAAGAATTGTTGTCCATGTCATCTTTTATTATTAAACCCAATTACGCTAATTTATTTTACAATGCAATACAATTACCTCTTCATCTGTCACATTTGTTCATGCACATGCTATGCCCCTCTCTCTCTTTACTGTTGTTTTACTGCTACTTGTCCTCTCGGTCCTGTTATTCTGTGATTTACTTCCTACCTCACTTGTCCAGGTGGTGTTTGCAGCAACAGAGTTTGTGATTGTCAGCCTGGGGAAGCAGTTTGTGGAAAACCCTCCAGTTGACCTGGCAAACCTCTACAACGATATGTCCCCCTCCACACCGCTGATCTTCATTCTCAGCACAGGATCCGACCCTATGGGTGCCTTCCAGCGCTTTGCAAAAGAGAGAGGCTGTCTCGACAGGTAAAAAAAAAAAGGACAGATCGGATAGATAATATAAGGTTGGGGTGACCGAATAGAGGTGAATATATATAGCTGTTTACACATGATCACATTAGCATTTCCACCTGTCTCTCAGAGTTGAGTCCATCTCATTGGGTCAAGGCCAGGGGCCGATAGCAGAGAAGATGATCCATGCAGCAATGAAGAGTGGCAAATGGGTCTTTCTGCAGAACTGTCACTTGGCTGTCTCCTGGATGTTGGCCATGGAGGAGCTCATCAAGACCTTCACTGAGTCTGGTATTACCACAGCATTGAAACACTCCCATGTAACTACACAAATGATCACACATGGGCAGAGCGTCATGACACATATTTCAGATCTCACCCATTTGTGATTACATTTTGTACTGTTGCTCTTGAAAATAAGAATGAAAGAGTATTTCAGTTTCAGTTGTATTTTCACTTGAATTTGAATGCATGTGTACATACATGCTGCACCAAAGAGTAAAAATATGTCATTTGCCAGGAATAAAGTGACAGTGTTTTCATCAAAAAGTTTAAAAAATTAGCCAGGAGTTTACTTTTCAATAACATTATTTAATAAAGTCTTGGAAGTCAGCTGCTTCATCTTGTTATTTTTATGTGTTTTTATATTTTTAACAAGCTCATTTTAATTATAAAGATAGTTTTGCCGGTTTTATGCATTTAAATTCATATTTTTATTTTTTATTGTAGAATAGATAGCTTCTTCCTGCATTTCAGTCTTTATACTACTAATAGATTAGGAGTCGACAAGAAAACCCCTTGGGCTCCAGTTTAGTTCCATGTTTGACAGGTGGACAAATACATCCATACAGCCACTTTGTTACATGCCAGAGGCGTGGCATGTGGACATCCGCAGGCGTAGAAAAGAAGCAGGAAGGAGAGAATGAAATATAATTTTGGGAACATTTCCGTGACTTGTGCTGCACAGGTCTAATGTGTGGTGGCTGAGAGCCCAGCTCACTGCAACTTGTAAAAACAAATACCAAAAACCCTAGCAAAACACTGCAATGTAACACATAATACAACATAACCAAACTTCTGGGGACAAAAATGACTGTTGTTTTTGTGGTTCTTCACAGCATTTGTATCAGTGGACAAATACTTCAATGCATATTATTCGGTGTAGTCAGAGAGACATTCATTATGTTCTTTTTTCTGTTGTTTGTGGCTGTGAATGGTGTTCCTCTCTGTTTCTGTTCAGACACATCAATCCACGAGAGTTTCCGTTTGTTTCTCAGTTCCATGCCTTCCAAAGTATTTCCTGTTACAGTGCTCCAGAACTCTGTCAAGGTACACACACACACACACACACACACACACACACACACACACACACACACACACACACACTGGGCCACTGTATAATCTCACTTTGGTTCAGTTCATTTCATTTGAAGATTGTCTGTCAAAGATTGCTCTGCAGCACTAATGTTCCCATTATGAAGAAATGTGTTGCATTCACTTCCAATGTGAAGAACTTGGAACACATTTGCATTCTCTCCAGTAAGTATTCTACAGTTTCACATGGCTCATCATTGTTCTTCTTCATGAAGAGCATTCCCACCCACATGCAGTGAAAGCTAATTTTCTAAATGTACATATAGAGTATAACTTCCTAGACTTCTGTGGGAAACTTACAGTTGACACTGCACATATTGCATCTGTACAAAAGACTAATAATTATTATTTTCAGCACTGTTGTGTATTTTAGAGATAGTAGGTTGAAGAAAGCTCATTAATTACAAAGATTCCCTGTATGCTAAAGCATTAGATAAAGGTGTTGTAGTTGTGATTATGTGATAGTTGGGATAAGATAATGATTGTGGCATGTAGGTAAAAAGACTAAATGGATGTGATTTGCATTCCTTTTATTCATTTTGCAAGCTTTGTAATTAGTTGAACAAAAGGCAGAGCTGATACCTTCACAAGGTATCACAACATCAGTATGAATGGTGTTTCATTAGTCAGCAGTGCCAGGCTGTGTGGTAGTAAAATGAGCCTGAAAGGAAAGGATTTTGTTTAAATTTAGGTTTATTTGAGGATTGCATGCTTTTAATTCTATGAGCTATGTAAGCAAAACTGACTTGACCCGAAATGTAACCATTCACAGATCTGTAAATTCATTGGTTAGACACTCTTCTCATAACTTGCATATTCAGCTGTCACTGAACCTATTCAGTACTGTGCATTAAGATTTAAGCAAAAGTTAAACAAGTGTTAAGCAGCTATTTGTTCATGAGCTCACTTAAATTGTTAATAGTGGATGTCAGCACAAATCAGGAAGTTTGAGAAATGTGGAATGTGTGTATACTACATACATCATCTGGGACAAACCACAGCATCAGAAGAACTTGAAATAATAGCAATGAACGAGAATAATCAGGGTCAAATCATCTTCACGTCAGTCTGAATTTTTTGGTCCATGAATAATTCACAAATCATTTGAGTGGCAACATCATCTCATAGTTCTCTGACAAGTTAGGGGTAGTTGAGAGGACTCCTGCGTCACAAATAGTGCTCTTTGTCCACTGAAGTCTTTCACTGTCATTATAGCAAATTTTTGCAGTCATCCCCGTTCTTTAGTAAAAGTAGCCTTCAGCAGAATCAGGTTTATTCCCAAGTAGGGTTTCAAAATACAAGAAATCTGCCTTGGTATTTTGGTGCATAATGGTCACAATAAACAGAGTAAGAGAAAATAAGTCAGTGATCTTAAATATAAAATAGAAATTTACAATAAAAAGATAAATGTATAAAATCTGTAAAAAATGTATCTGTTTTAAAGTGAAAAGAGCTGTACAGCAGCTTCATAAATAAGTTTAAGACAAGAAACTTGTTAACAGTATGAACACACCATATAGTGTAATCTGAGCTCCTACAGTAGTAGTTAGAAAAATACATTATGAATGCAGCCTCAGGTATGTTAGGTCTCAAGTGAAAGAAATTTCAGTGTACGATATATATTTCTACATGCGCACACACACACGTTTAAACAAACATTTGGAACAATAATCCACGATTGCTTTTCCCTTGGTGGATGCTGCTGTGAAATCATGATCTGCACCAGGGGTTATTCGCTTATTTAACTCTTTTTGCCTCTCACACAAATAAAGTCAGGTACTCTCAATAATTTGTAACAGATCTTTTTATGTTACGTTCCAGTATGCATTGTCTGTATAAGCTAGGTAATCTTTGATATTATCAATTAAATGTCCGCTTTCAAATCTTAACTGTCCTCTAGCAAATTAGCTGCTTGAATATAATTGATAAACAATAGGATTTGACAGGTGCAGTGACAGTTGATTATCCAGCTTTCAGGGTTAGCAACAAAACAGATTTGATGAGTGGGAATTATACACAGCTACATAGCCTGAGCGCCCCAGGATTTTTGGCGGTCTGAGCAGAACTCACTGTGGTCTTCTCAATAGCAGTCATTGAGCCCTGTGTGCCTCTATGTTGTTGTTGCCAGGTGACTAATGAGCCTCCTAAAGGCCTGCGAGCCAACATGCGACGGGCCTTCACAGAGATCTCCACTAGTTTCTTTGAAGACAACGTTCTGGGACGCCAGTGGAGGAAGATCGTCTTTGGAATCTGCTTTTTCCACGCAATCATCCAGGTTACACACATTCTTCTAAAACCTCACACATACATGTTTTGCTCTGTATGTGTGTGTTTGTGTGGATCTGTGCCTGTCCTTCTACATACATCCTTATTTGTGTCTTTGTCTTGCATGTGTTTTAGGAGCGGAAGAAGTTTGGTCCTCTGGGCTGGAACATCCGCTATGAGTTTAACGACAGTGACAGGGAGTGTGCTCTGCTCAACCTCAACCTCTACTGCAAAGAAGGCACCATCCCCTGGGACGCTCTCATCTACATCACTGGTAGGGAAGCCTACACACGGGGAGAAGTGTGTGTATTTGCATGCAGGTCTATCTAAATGCGTATAGGCTGTTGATGTATGTATTTGGGGTTGTGTGTGTGTGGTAGGTTTTTTTTAGAGTGTACTGCTCCAATCACATTTTCTATATATAATTCACAAACCTCGTATGACACCGTAAAGTGCAATGTGCAAAGCATGAGACATGAGATTTCAGATCATTAGGCTTTAACCGAGGCAGGCAGTGTGCTGTCACTAAGTCTGGCATGTTTATTGTGTTGCCAGTGTGTGGCACAGACAGCACACTGTTGTTTTGTCAACAACACACACATTTTCAGCATCATGTGAAAGGGGGAAGGCAAAATGTTTGTTGATTTCACAAAGCGGGGGGGGGGTTCTGTGACACGATTTCACTCTCTTCTGCAGCTGTTATCCCGTGTTTGTTCAACTCTCACTCAGTGAACTTTCGCTGCTCTCTTCCTCTTGTGTTTGTGTTTCTAGAAATAAAATGAAAAGAGCAAATGTTCCCATGCACGGAAAAGCTCTTATTCAGACACAGCAGATAAAGAAATCAAACTGTTGTGGCTATTAAGTCCTGTAATATGAAGTAGTTTGACAAATCACAGCATTTATCATCAATCACTCAATCAAACTTTATTTATATAGCACATGTCATACATCAAATGCAACTCCATGTGCTGAACATAAAGAGATGGTACATGGGAGTGTCCACCCCATTTGTATCAATGAGGGTAGACTAAATATTCGAAACACCTCCCAGTATAATACAATACAACTGAAAAGCACCACAAACTGCAGCCTCCAAAATGACCATACAGTTGAATCAACACCTCTCTAAAACAGTTTCAACAAAAACTGAACATTATAACCTTCATGAAGGGAGGGTTTGTTGCAGGACTGTTGTATTCGATTGCATTCGTTTTAGCTAGGTGTATCTAAACTGGCACATTTCTGTAAAAATTAAAGAAGTTGTCGTATCCTCAGAAACCTCGCAGAAATCCTGACATTTAACGTTTAAATGGAAATTAATTTAATTTTCATTTGATAATAAGAAAGTACATTATAACTATGCTGTAGCAGGGTTATGCTTTAGAGTTTAAACTTATTTGTCAAAGGAGTTTTAATTATTTTATTTCTATTTTGTTTGATGATGCATTTTCTAATGTGAAACTGAAAACTTTTTTTAATGTAGTTTGTTTTTGTCATATATTCTGGGCACACATATGGACACAAATTGCAATTTAATTTAATTATGTCAATTTAATATTAGATTATTATAAATTGTCCTGAACTTCCATTACAGACACATCTTCAAAGTTGTTATCAGAAGAGGAAGCGTTCCCTTTCATTAACAACACTCATCATATCTCTTAAATTCATTTGTTTCCCTAATCTGGTTTTCAATTACACCTTCAAATGATTATGTGCTGCTGCATTCAGTCTCAGTGGAGCGCACCACTCCAGCATCAAATTGATGTCCCTCATTGTTGTTATCACACTACTGTGTTATTAGTTTAATGCTTAATTCTAACAGTCCTTGTGTGCCAGAGCTACACACTCTTTGAGAGAAAGAATTTGGACTCAAACGGAGCATGATATTGCCTTTCCTCTTTTAGAAAGAGCAGTTCCTCTCTTCTGGTGCAAAAAAGGGCTCTGCCAGCTTTACCACGCCTGCAGCTTAAAAAATGCTTCAGAAGAGATTTGTCTGATTATTCACTCCCTTCCTTACTGTCTTACATAACTATGTCTTTACAGAAAGTATGGATTTTAAGTGTTGAATTGTTAATATTAAATATAATTTCAATTTCATCTTCCTTTTTGCTCCTTGGAAATATTAACCCTCCAGTCTTTTTACAATCCCTTTCCTCTTGTCTGTCTTCTTGTCATTACCTACTAGCCACACATGCATTTCAAAGTTTTTATTAACATTTTAATGATAATAAATAAATAGGGAGTATAATGCAATCCTAGTCTATATCTGTGCCTGACTCTTTATGTCCATGCATTCCCCCAACTACCTTTAGTTTGGCTTTTTACTGCTGCTTGTTTATGTCTTTGAAACTGCTTTTTGAATCATGCCTATAGTGGCTGTACAGATAAATGGTTACCTTGGCCTCAGGCTAGATGCTGGTTAAAGGTAGACAGCTGATCAAGATGAGTGACAAGGTGCAGTGCGTACCTGCCCAGCAGAGGAGGAGGAGTGAGGAGAAGGAGGAGAGCAGGACTAACAAAAGAAACAATAATACACTTGGCAGTCTCAAGGAAAACGCTTCTGTATGTACTGTAACTTAAGTGCCGAAGAAGTACTTCACTCTCAGTAATAAATGTTTTTTAAAACTCTACTTTCTTCAGGTTTGATTTCTCCTGACATTGTATACTTGATAGTCATTCATCCATATTCAAATTTCATAAATATTTAATGTATTATTCAAAATGTTTACTTTAGACTGAATGTTTTATCATGCTGATTCTGAATGGAATTTTGAACAATGAGTGTGGCACACAGGCTCAAACTGGGGACTCATCAAAACTACCACCTGCTTCAACAGTTACACAGAAACAGTGATGCAGGCTGATAACATTATATGTGTTTGTGTCCGTCTCCCCAGGTGAGATCACCTATGGAGGCAGAGTGACGGATGCCTGGGACCAGCGCTGCCTCAGGACAATCCTCAAAGGCTTCTTCTCACCTCAGACCCTGGAGCCTAGCTACACCTACTCCTCATCAGGTAATTTTCAATCTCAAGCTCTCTCCTTCTCTCTCCCTCTGTATATATACAGGGCATGGACAAAATAATAGGAACACTTTACCATATAATGGAATTCAATATAGCAGGGGTGTGTGTGTGTGTGTGTGAGCGTTTGTCTCAGTGCATGCTCATATACTGTGTATTTTCTTTGGATGAATGGTTTTCTTGCTTGTGTGTTTTAAGGTATCTACCACGCCCCAGAAACAGATCAACTAGAGCAATATAAGGAATATATTGAGAGTCTTCCAATAATAGATGATCCCGAGGTCTTTGGCATGCACGAGAATGCCAACCTGGCCTTCCAGGTGAGGAACAATAGTAGTATCTTACAGAAAAAACATCCAAATCTAAAAAAACTCTTTAAATCCACATCATGGATTTTTTTTCTTTTCATAATAGAATCATATGAGCAGATGTTGTATACTTATTGTTTGTTTTGCCAAATGGTAATGTGTTGAATAGCTCATTTTAACAGTAAATGCCATCACTTATTGGCCTATTTGTGATTTAATCTGGAGCTGCTCATTCAGTTTATGGCCGGTTATAAAAGCATTTCTATTCTGAGAGAGAGTTGAGAGTGCAACTGTAAAATATCAATAAAAGAGGATGCTACCGCATGTGTGTGTTTCCTTGTGTGTGTTTGTGCGTGTGTGTGTGCGTGCGTGTGTTGTTTGCTTCCACAGCGCCAAGAAACCGTGACTTTAATCAACACCATACTTGATGTTAATCCTCGCTCATCAGCCCGTCACGGAGCTAAAAGTAACGATGACATAGTCTGCGAGCTTGCTGAATCCATCTTAGCCAAGCTACCTGGTACACACACATACACACACACACATTCACACATTTTGTTTATTGTTGAGATGTGTATTATCATAATCTCATTATCTGACGCTGTGTTTTCCATGTCCATCTCATCTGTCTTTCTGTCTGTTTATGGGTTTGTCTCCCTGCCTGTCTGCCTGTCTGTGTGCAGAGCGTCTGGACATGGATGAGGCGGTGGAAACTCTGTTTGTCCGAGACAAAAATGGCCGCCTTAACTCCCTGACAACTGTGCTGGGCCAAGAGGCAGACCGATTCAACAACCTGCTGAGAGTGCTCAGGGTGACACACATAGCTAGCACCCATGAACACACACTTTTGAACAATATATTTACATATATTTAATTGGAGTTGTGTTGCTAGGAAACAGCTTTGGTCAAAGTTTATTTCCTGTTAGCTACTGATATTAGCAAACACTGCTAGAGGAATTATACTTGGACCCACTGAATAAAACATTTATTGTATATATCAGAAATAAACAGCATTTTTAGAGATGTTCGTTGTCCTTTCCACCACATGATTGTGATGTATGATTTATTTTGTATTTCCCAGATGTCTCTTATCACTCTGCAGAAGGCCATAGCAGGTCTGGTGGTGATGTCAGAGGAGATGGACCGCATATACACAAGCTTCCTGAACAACCAGGTTCCCACCCACTGGGCAAACTCAGCCTACCCTTCTCTCAAGCCCCTGTCCTCCTGGGTCAGAGACCTGGCCCTCAGGACATCTTTTATCCAGGTTCGGATGAGAGAGGGAAAGAAAACTGACACATAGACACACATTGCTAATACTGAGTTGCATTTATATGTTGTTTAAAATGGTTTGTCTCAATAAAGATAACGGAAAGCATATAAATTAATCAGAGACTAGTGAAAAATATGATAATAGGATTCACTTCCTTCCCCTGGCCCAAGTCTCTCTTTTTATCACTGACTCTTACACCCACTGACATGACAGAGAAGTCTCACTGTGCATACTGGTTTGTGTGTGTGCGCGTGTGTGTGTGTGCGCATGCAAGTGTATTTTTGTGTGTGTTTGGTTGTGTGTATGTGTGTTTTCCCGTCAAGTCGAAAAACACATGAACATGCTGCATCCTTCCTTGAGGCACTGCCATCTCCCCCTCTTTCTTTCTTTTTTCTGTTCTCTCTCTCTCTCTCTCTCTCTCTCTCTCTCTCTCTCCCTCTCCCCCCTCCTCCTCTTTCTTTCTTTTTTCTGTTCTCTCCCCCCCCCTCCCTCCCTGAACACCCCCTTTCAGCATTTGGTTCATCTCCAATGACTTAAGCTGCTCTTCCGTAAGACTGGTTTGAACATGTGTGGTGCACAATCACTAAAATTCACTATCTAATACACACACACACACACACACACACAAAAGGGACAAACAGGGGAGAGTTGCATTAGTTCATGAAGTGATGGGTAGCTGCTGAGTCAGACTGCACATGTTCACTACCTCAGAAGAGAGAATCCACCTCGCTGAGTCACTTCCGGGTCCCATAAGTGACAGGATGCCTGTTATGCACCATGGCTTGTTAAACACTGAACACAACACACATTAAAAAGGTTATTTAAAGATACACACATTTTAATTACATCTCTCCCTCTCTTTCTCTCTTTTGCTAGACTTGGATCACGCATGGCCAGCCCAAATCTTTCTGGATCTCAGGATTCTTCTTCCCTCAAGGCTTTCTTACCGGTAAAATGGGCCGATTTCAAAGCTGCTAAAATCTAGAGATCACCTCAACTATTCTTTCAAGTATACAAAAAAATTGCTTTTTGATTCGCTTTTAGCTGTTCAGCAATATTCGTGGTTTACATGCGTTAGATCTTGCAAAAGTAAACATGGTGAAATATATTTTTTATGTTCTGCTCCGCCTGCTGGCCTGTAGGGGTGCTTCAGAATCATGCCAGGCACTACAATTTGCCCATTGATGAGCTCAACTTCCGCTTCAACATGGTGCCGGTGTACAGAGACCAGGTAGCCGTCTGTGAGGCTCTACGCACTCTGCCCAACAACACTAAACTGGACATGGATGAGGAGGTACTGGAAAGAGGGGATGTGATGTTTAAGGATTCTGATTATAGGATAAGGATAAGATTATGTCTGGGGTGCCCTGGTGGCCTGAGGGTTAAGGCACCAAACAGTAACCGCAGTGTATGTCATTCCCCAGGTCGTTCTCCCCTCATTTCTTGTCATCTCTTTAGGTGGCTTTTTTAATTAAGGCATAAAAAAAAGCAGATGCTATTAGCACCCAGGTGTCCAAAGCTCTATTCATTTTCTCGTGGGGTCACAAATTCAAGTAGCATGTTCCCCTAAAGTGCCTCACAAACTGGACATCAAACCCAGTCCATCGGGACATGATGTGACCTCACTTACTGGAATAACCTCAGAAATCACTAAACCATCCTGCCAACTCTCCTGCAGCTCTCTGCTACTGAAAATGAAATCAATAAAGCTTTGGTAAAATAGTGACAGTCAGAACAGTGGTGAATGTGAAGGCACAAAACACAAGAGACAGTAATGCATTAAAAAGAGAGGATGGATTATTGTGAATATGTACCTTTCACTCACCAGCTGCTCCATCTCATTTGTGGACAGTTACCAGAGCCAGAGGACGGCGTGCTCGTGCACGGCATGTTCATGGACTCCAGTCGCTGGGACGATGTAAACATGGTGATTGAGGATGCATTACCTAGAGTGATGAACTCCATGCTGCCAGTGGTGCACTTTGAACCACAGCAGAACTACATGCCTGAGCCTGACCTCTACCACGCTCCTCTGTACAAGACTTCAGCCAGAGCTGGGACTCTGTCCACCACTGGTACATACTGGATCCATACAGGGACCCTCACTCACATACTGGTTTAGATTATACTTTGTTTTTATACATTTGAAGGCATTTAGCTGTCACATTTTTGTGGAGTTTTTGGTGTCCAGAACAATTTCTTTTACCATTAAGCAATGTAGTGGATAGTTAATTTGATTTGACTTTTTCCCCCACCATTCTTGTCTGTCTCCCTCCAGGTCACTCAACTAATTTTGTTGTGACAGTAATGCTTCCCTCCAAGCGACCCAGCGACTATTGGATATCAAAAGCCTCTGCTCTACTGTGCCAGTTGGACGATTAAGTTTTTATTCAAGGACAAAAAGGGAATTTTAAATGTGACTGAAACACACACTTCTATGCACAAATTTGACTTAATGTTGTATCTTTTGTGGAATTATTCATAAAGATTTTCACAGACATGATTTATGCTGAAAGTGCATTTACTTCACATTGTAATGAACAGCCCTGACTGATCTGCTTCCTTTTGTACACTCGTGTGTATCTGAGGAGGTTAATATCAGTTATATATAGCAGCAAAGTCTCATCCTGCTGACTCTTGATGAGAGCGGTGCAGTACATCCAGATCTTTGAAGATGAGACACCACATACTGTACTCCCATAGTGGAGAGCTCCCTTCATGCTGTGCGGTAAGTCATTGGATGAATGTGCTTACTGAAATTTACAGTACACATGTAGCCTCGGGGAGAGAAAAGACGGAGGGATGGACAGCGGCATAGATACAGTAGATGGATGAATGGAGATGGGTGGCCAGACACATAGATGTTAATGGTTCACAAAGATGAAGGAAAAAACAGCATTGCTAAGAGGGATGAGTTGAGACAGGAGAAGGAGTGATGATCATCAAATGATGAAATGTTTCTGCCATAACCCCCACACACATTTGTGTCACTTAGGGCATGCAGTGCAAACACATAAAATACGGCTCCTCAAACACATTAAGTGCACCCACTGCAGTACTGGGGCAGGGTGCAGACACACTCAATCTCTGTCTCTCACACACACTGCCTCCTCCACACCTTACTGCTCCGGTAACAGCAAGCAGGAACGGGCATATATAAACATTATATTTAACATCAACCTGGGAAGAGCAGCATTAAAAAAAAGAAAAAAACTGCAGTAGCTCACTTTGCTGTGGAGAGAAAGATGACTTATTAAAAGTATCAGTAGAGATGATAGACATTTGATATGACAATATCCCTCACTGCCTATTAAACTATTTGCTTTTAACAATTGTTTTCACAACAGAGTTTCAATTTGCAAAACTCTTAACACAAAATGCCATATTACTAATTTTGCCCTCAAAAGCTCACATATCACCCAAAATTAAAACTGTATTGATCACATTAGGTAATGCACAACTTATGTACAGCATGTCTATCATTGGATTTGAATAAATGTTACATTTAAACAAACAATGCTGTCAAACAACTAATTCTCATCAATACACAATATGCAATGATAATTTCCTCAAGATGATCCAAATCACAAGAAGACCAAAATGTGTAATTTATGCAGAAGTCATCATCTGAAAGGATGTAGAGTAAGAGTGATCTTTGAAAATCCCCATTTTATTGATAAAGATAATGAAGTCTGGAGTGTGATTTTACACTGCAGTAAATCCTACGTTCATACGAGACAAAATGATGGATGTGATTGTACTTCACTGCATCAGCTGACTTTTTCTGTTCTGTATCTACCACAAAATAGACACCAAACCCTGTAGATATTTCAGTCACTTGTAAGTTTAATCATCTAAAATACAATAAGCTACAGTAATAGCATGTTTTGTCCTTTTTTTTCTTTCCACTATTGCAGTGTTGGTAAAGGAATTAGCAGTGATGCTGTAATGCTGCTCACCAGGGTAATAATCAATAATAATAATAAAAAAGGGGAAATGCTTTAAAACACATGTTGTTGCATTGATGCAGTGATCTAAACACTTAGAAATAACAATTGAAACTTGAGCTAATATTAGGTTGCTGTATTCTGAGGACCGAGCATGTCCTGCAGTGTTTAGAGCTTTGTATGTAAGGAAAGCATTTTGTGTTTAAATAGTAAAAAAGTTATTTTGGCTCTTTGCATTATGAGTTTTGCACACTGAGACTTGTAAAAACTGAGCCAAAGCAACTGCAAAGTAGTGTAACATATATACATCATATACTATACCATCATTCACTTTCCAATATCTGTCGCCCTCCCCGTGATCTGTTCCTCAGTCCTTCACTGTCCCACAAGTACAGACTACTATGCACTTTGGTTAATAAACTAACTTACTCTGTCTACTTTTTGTGCAGGTTTGGGATCTGTGGCAGAGGCAATTGCTTTACATGTCCCTAAAGCCGTAAATGATGATGAGTTGTCCGGCTTTGTCAGTTCAGAGGTGAAACCTTTTTATTTATTAATCTCACCTTCATACAGGTTTCATCACGGATAGTGAAAACAGACTACTCGCTGCACCTGAAAGTAAGTTTCTGAACACAAAAACAATCCCTCGTGTTTTTCTTGCGTTGGGAAAGCACAGTGATCCAGTTCAATTCATTTCAGTTTTAATTTTGCACAATTCCTTCCAACTAGTGCATACACAATGACTTTCTGCAGCTCTTGTATCATCAACCGCAAAATCCACTGACCTCCTAACCTCCATTATTAACCGCCTTTCTCCTGACCAATCCTTTTATGAGATTATGCACTATGAATAACTGTGAATGTAGTGTACTGTTATTAAGATAGGAATTGTAATAAAGAGGGAGGAAAAGGATTGAAGGAGTAAATGAGATTACATGCCCCAGTCACTCTGAAACCAGATTAACATTTTATCATCACACGCAAACACACACTTTCATCCCCGTGGATTAAGTCAGAGGGAAGAGGACATGGTTGATGTTCGAAACAGATGGGTCCAAAGGAAAAAAAAAAATTTAAGGGGGAAAGAAAAGGAGGAGTTGAGATTAAAAAGAGTGCGTGAGATTGAGACATAAAGCGCACATAATTGATGAAAGCAGCTGTAGGACAATCAGGACAGCTGTTAACATGAATATTTGACAACTAATCGGCATGTTTGTAATGATGAAATGCGCAGATTGGCAGTGGGTCAGGCTTGTGCTCTCACTGGACTGATTTGTAATTTGGTTTAATGATGTTGACAACAGTCATTTGAGCTGAACAGAAAATGTGTGATTGCTCTGTGTTTGCATATATCAAATTAGACTGTCTAGGTCACACGGGTTATGCAACGCCAATTGATCTCATTAAAAGTTCTACCACAGCAATGACTTTCAGGTTTTTGGCCATACGCTCAAATATTATTTGAGCGTATTGCCTTGTCAGGTTTAAAGGTATAATTCAAAGTTTTGGGAAATACGCTTATTAACTTTCTTGCCAAGAGTTAGATGAGAAAATCGACAGGCTATCACCAGAGCCTTTCTAGAGAGACCAGACATTTTCATTTCTAAAACAAACAAAACAAAAAGGCTAAAATGGCAGCTTGTGGGGCCCTTGGGTCCTGTTCTAGTTAGACATGGTGATTCAGACTCATATTCATGTTCTGTATGCAGAACAAGGAGCTAAATGACAAGACTGAGTCCCTTACAATATAGCAGCTTATAATATACAGGTCAGAATGAACCGTATCTGAGGCTGTGACCGTGAAGAAGGCTTCCACCTCAGTCATGCAGAGGTATAAGGTCACACATGGTCAGGCACTGTCTGAACTAATGCACTGATGAGTCCCCACCTGAAGACCAGAAGGGTGTGTGCGTGCAGGCAATTATTCTACAAAGCAAATAGCCATTTAGATCTCACAGGGGGGGCAGGTGTGTGGTCTTTACATTACACTAACTGAACAAAGTCATCGGAGATCTGTTCCAGCTGACCCGGTACCAACAGTGGCACCAAGCAGAGCAAACATTATTCTTCAGGATTGCGTAACTCCCCCCACCTACAACCCAGGTGGTCTGTTCCATCTCAGGACCAGAAAAAGGGAAGCAACACTGGGACAGTCTGGGATACCGTCTATGTCAGCTCGGCCTGTTGGCAAATGAAAGGGTTGTGCATTTGTGTGTGTGTGTGTGTGTTTGCATGGTGTGATACAGTGTGGTGCAATTCCAGCCACCAACAGCTGTCTGTCTGCGTGTAGTGAAGCCTGAGATTATATTTGACCAATTTGAACATGTCATCACTCTGCTGAGCAGCATTTGGTGTGGGTGTGTGTGCGTGCGTGTGAGCTGTCAAACGTCCTAACTAATATCACAGGCAATAAGGAGATTGGATCCCTCCTGACTTGGTCGAATCTCAGTCATTCAGTCCTGCTGGGAAATGAGAAAGGTTGCTGAGCCTAGCTGGCTGAAGACTCACTCTTACATGTTCACATATCTGAGCTCACGTTAACCTATCATCTCTGGGTGCAGAGATGCTTAAAAACTTTGTGCAGTAGTCTGAAACGTGTCCTTAAACTTTAACACCACTATCTGGCCACATGCACACATATAACTACACCTGAAAAGCAAGTTGATGACGGAACACACACACGTACCATTTAGAAATACTGTTTCCAAGGCAGGGTTCCCCTGTTTCTATTTAGTATGTAAATATTTAGCTAGAATAAAATAAATAGTTCCCTCTGCAATAAGTTTGAGGCAAAAATGTGTGGAAAATGTGTCAGTTCTTGTTTGTCAATATAAATACAGAGAGCTGCCTGGTTTCATAAATCAACAGATGCTGGGCTCAGTTGTTGACATCTCTATCACATTTACTGTGTCATTTTGCAACAGACTAGTTCACACACAAAACACTTACATATTAAGAATTTTATGCTGGAGATTTCAGATTTAGAGAAATAGTTTTGAAATTTTGGGAAATGGCAGGCTACGCTTATTCGCTTCCTTTGCAAGACTTCGATGGGAAGATTGATACCATCCTCATGTCTGTCCATTTAAAATGAAGCTGGAGCCATGAGACGATTAGCTTAGCACAAATTTTTTACACTCCTGTTCACTTCTAATTAGTGAGCTTTAGTACAGTAATGAAGCTACAGCCTGCAGCCGGTTAGCTTAGCTCATCACCAAGGCTGGAAACAGAGGGAAACAGGTAGCTTGGCTCTGTCTAAAGGTAACAAAATCTGTCTACCATCACCAGTAACTTCTCTGCTAGTTGCTTGGCAACTGCTTCTTGCCAAGAAATAGTCTGGCATATAACCCTGCGTAAAACGGCGAATTGTTGTTTTTACAGTTTAGTTTTTTAACAGATAAAAAATTGGATGTAACAAGTTAATTAGTGAGCTTTAGAGGTGCTGGTAGGTATATTTTGTTAGCTTTGGACAGAGCCAGGCTAGCTGTTTCCACCTGTTCCCAATCTTTGTTCTAAGCTAACCAGTTGCTAGCTCCAGCTACATTTTTACTGCACAGATTTGAGAGTGTTGTCAAAAAATAAATAAAAGCAAATACGCTCACTTACCAAATGTCAAACTATTCTTTTAAAGCTTATAGGAAGAGAAACATTTCCTGTTTTTTTCAGTTTAATTTGTTTAAGCTATGAAATGTCATATTTCATCTAAAGTTTGTATGTGAACAATACTATGTCAATAACATGCTGTGATTGATCAAGCACATCAGTTAGACTGACAACAACAACCCTGTTATAACCCTGTCACTTCAAGAAAGGGACGAGGATGGTGTGACAACTGTCTTTGGTGAGTGAAAGCTTCTTTAAGTATTTTTTTTTCTTATTATTTAGCATGTCAGCCACTCAAGTGCCAGTAATTAACACATTTCCCCTTTATTTTTCTCAAAATAGTCATGTGCAGTGAGTATTTATGTACATCTTTCAAAGGAGAATGAATTATACTGAGTAGAGAGGCACAGACCACAAAGAAAAAGATACTCAAGGTGACAAAAAATACAACACTGGTGATTGAAAACAACAAAAAAGAAGCCTGTGATAGCATGGCAAAAGCAAACGGTCACATCCTCATTTTAAGTGTACTATGAAATATCAGTCAATAGAATATTACATTTGCAACACTGCTATTTGAGCCAGTTGTGTGGTTTCAGCTTCAACATAGCTTTGACTTGTGAATTGCAGAATGTCTTTTACCCTGAATACCTAATTCTTTTCTTTTCATATGGTCAGTACAGTCTCATTTGATTTTCCATCATTCTTCATTTGACCCACTTCGAACACTGTCAGTGCCATAAATGCTTCTCAGGTGAAAAACATATGCTGAATAGACATCAATATGAGTGAGTAACAATAGAAATGGGTCAGGTTATCTCACAAAGTATCTACATAGTTGGCTGTCATCAGTTGTCCAGTCCAAGTCGCATGTATGTAGAAGACACTTCTCATTCCACGTCGTATATGAGTCATTACGTCTCCACTGTTCATGTGCACCACGAGTCAGTGATCAAGGTTTTGCATTATTCTTCAATATATTACGCAACATACTTAAAGCAGCCAAGACCCCTCATCCCCGTTTTTGTTCAAATGAACTTTGACAGGCAAAATAACAAACCCAGAATGGGTTCCTTCAAAAAAAGTTAAATAAAACAAACATTTTTGTTCTCTCTGATCATCAGCGCTCAGCTTTCAGTCTCCCCCAGCAGTAACCCCTGCAACTACAAATCTACAATCTACACAATGTGCAGTGATACATGGACCAATATTAGAGGATCATCATCATTTTTAGCTTTCTTGCCAAGAGTTAGACGAGAAGATTGATACCACTCTCATGTTTGTACATTAAATATGAAGCTACAGTCAGCAGCTGGTTAGCTTAGCTTAGCATAAAGACTGGAAACGGGTAATAAAAAAAAAACTGGCCTGGCTCTGTCCAAGTCATTAATTATTTTCTGGCTTCCTGACTTGACTTCCTGGAGTCTCTGCTGGCTGCCTTCATATTAAGCTAAGCTAACCGTGGCTGCTGACTGTAGGTTTATAGTCACTGTTCAGACATGAGATTGTTATCGATCTTCTCATCTAACTCTCCAAAACTGGATCAAAAATGAAGGAACATTGTCCACACAAAGAGTACTGCATGTACATTTCAGCCAAGATTGGCTTCACATTTTCCTGTCCGTACATTATGAGTGGATATGACATTTAAATGCTTTACAGTATTGGAGTCATAGAGTGACATGAAAGGTAGTCAGTGGGTGGCAGCTATTTGTCTGCACTTGGCCCATTGATTAACTGTAACAGCATGAACTCCATTTCAGTGACTATTTCTGTAGGAGTCGCACAGTGTACTGTATTGTGTTGTCTTCATTCTTCCTCGGTTCCTCCACTTAAAATGGCCAAGTGCTAAGTTGGAGAAGTCTGTGAGTTCAGTTGCGTCCGTAAAAGTCACATGAGTCGGATGAGAGGGGACGCTCGGGTGATGAGAAGAGACAAGGTTTAACACAAATCTGTTACATAAGGTCACCCAGTAATCCTTGTTGCATGTTGTTGCTAGAGATTAGAGAAGAAAGTGTTTGCCTTTCGCTGAGCATTAGAGAGTAAAAACACAAAGCACTCGGCACTACAAAAGATTAGTACCCAATGCACCTCTACTGGGTCAATGTCCCTCAAGAATCCATTTTCATCCCTCTAAAGAACAAATACTGTCTTTCAATCACTACTTGCTTTGATGTTCTTTCTTCTTCGTGAATTTTTCTCAGAATACAGCAACACATTGTGTAACTAGCACAAAAGTCAGATAAACATTGAATTACTCTCAAAAGATAAATGCACTGTGAATGTATGTGAGTGGTTTACAAATAGCCAGAGTGTATCATGTGCTAGCATAACTAAATATACTGTTTAGAACAAGGGACGGAGGTAAGGAGAAATGTTGGGAGATCCCTTCTGAAATTACTTCACACTTTAATAAACTCTTGAAAAGAGCAAATCTGTAAATGTCTTTGATGTCACAATTAAGTATAATATTCACATTTATGCATATAGAACCTGGGTCTAAGCTGTGCAAGGAGGAAATTAGAAGACTGGTGGCAACAAAGGAAGGGCAAGGATATAATGAGGATGACTTGAAAGGGAAGAAATAAGTGAGGAAGGAACAATCCAATACTTAGATATGTGAAAAATAGAGTGACAAGATGGAGATGTTTTAAGTAGAACTAAAACGAGTTGTTGATAAATGGATCTGTTGATCGAGAGAAATTTAATCTGCTATTTTGATAGTTAAGTAATTGTTTTAGTCATTTTTCAAGCAAAAATCCCAAACACACATCTCCTCAAATGTGATGAATGGATGCTTGTCTTTGTCATATATGACAGTAAATTGAATATCTTTGAGTTTTGAACTGTTGGTTGGATAAAGCAAGCAATCTGAATACGTCACCTTGGGAAATTACAACTGGCATTTTTCACTATTTTCTGACATTTTATATACAAAATGGCAAGAAAATTATTGGCAACTGAATCTAAAATGAAAATAATCATTAGTTGCAGGCCTTCACCACATTTATAAAGTAGATTTATTTACAAAATACAAAAAATAGCATTACTAGAATACAGGCCTGAAAAAAATTCTTTTCTAAAACTGTCCATTGAACTCTATTGACTGTACTGCATGTAACTGCTGAAGACATTAAGACGTTTCTAGAAGATGAGAAGTGGAAAAGGGTAGAAAAAAGTAAGAGGAGAGAAAGAGCGAGTGTTAAAAGTATATATTGATGAGACGTGAAGCCCAAGTGGTGGCAGGTAAATGATGGTATAGCAGGGATGAAGATGAAAAGTGCGTTAGTGTGAGTTTCTACGTCATTAACTACCGCATGAAGCCTCAATATCTTACGTGGCATACTGTTTGTACAGTGTTAGCTAGGAGAGCCACCTTGAAAGGGAAAAATTACCTCTATACAACCTAACAAATATATGAAGATAGAGGGAAAGGTTTGGTTCTGATGTACTGTGACCTGTAACAACATTTAAAATAACTGAAGCTATGTGTGGCTTCACATAGTAGTTAGCAGGGATTCTTGTGTGGCACAGTTCTAATCATGTCAGGATTTTTAATGTTAGCTTTGCCTCTCTTTTTCCTCTCAGAAAGGGACGAGATCAGCCTTATGTGAAGTCTTTGGACACAGCCTCAATGAAATTGGGAGCGGACATGAGGATGGTGAAGGTGCAGATGATGGAGAAGAGCGAGAAGGCCACCAGGCATAACCGATCCACCACCGCTGCTGCAAACTTCCACTCGCTGCAGATTGCCTCTCCCTCGTCCTGCTCTCGGAAGCGCCTGGCAATGTACTGCACTTCCTCCAGGATCCGGGAAATTTCCGGAACCTGCTCCAGCAGCAAAGTCCGTGTCTGTTCGGAGTGGATGTCATGTGGGGAGGAGCCATTGGGCTGGGCGCCCCCGCCCCCGCCTCCTCCACCGCACACCAACACACCTGAATCAGTGCTCGGTGGGAAAGCAGGGTTGTCTGTGCCCATTGAGTGGTAGCCAAAGTACAAGTTCATGTTCCCGTTGGTCGTGGTTGACTGGGTGGACGCCTGTCCTGGTATGGTGCTCATCTGAATGCTGCTGGTGCTGGTATGGTGAGGAGGAGGGTGGGAGTACTTGTAGTTTGGGGGGCTACTAGAGCTCACAGCTGTTTTGTTTTCCTCTCCAGGTTTCTTCATGCGGAGAAACCAAGCGCACCAGTTGAGTAGGATGACTCGGACCTGGATGAAGAGAGGAAATAAGGCAGCGAGAAGGGCGGACCGGTGAGTTATAGACCCAGCTATGAATAGTAAAATGAAAATGTTTTAACTTTTAGCCCCCAATCTTACTTCTGTCGTGTGACATGACAATAATGTATGAGTTGAAGGTGTGGAGGCTTCCCTTCCAAGGAGTGCATTATTTCCTAATAACTGTATGGTTCAAAATGGAAAATCTTGCTAATGATGAATGTCACTTTATTACTCCAACAAATGGGAGCCATAGCCTAGTAACAAGTCATGTGGTTATTTGAAAATAATGCACTGCCTAGGGCAAATTAGAATTGGTTATTCTCCCTTTTAAGTTTGTAGTGATAATTGAATTAATTATTAATTATTTGGTTTAAAAAATATTGTTAACCTACCCATTTAGGCATCTTCCCTCCATGGGGGTCATGGTGGTGGAACTGTAGTACCAGGACTGTTACCACCACAGACAAGCCCACAATCATCATGGTGCTAGCAAAGTACTGAGCTGAAGAGGAGAAGAACACATATGAATAGCACAGCAATTTCCATTTGAGGTAGAGAACAATTAATACAGTGTAACAAATCTGAAATTAACCTAATGTATCTACATACAGTACAAGAAGAAACAGTAAGCACACTATATTGGCAGGACTGTTGCCAAGTCAGTCAGTCGGTTGGTTAGTCAGTGGGGAGTTTATCCCTGTCAACAAATCTAAGGTCATAACACCACAGGGGCTGATAGAAGGATGACTTACATTTTACTTCCTAATTTACAAAACCAACCAAAACACATAACATACATACACTTGCAGGCATTTGAAGTCTCACAAACATCAAAATGCATAACATATGCATGTAGGCAGGCACGCTACCCCGTCTATACACACAAACATGAGATATATTCCCCTCTAAAAAAAGAGAAGTCATTTTTCATTTTGATCGGGCTCTGATGTCGGCAACCTCACATAAATGCAAACCAATCAAATTATTCAGTATACATTTCCATGTCAAAATATAATTGGAGCTGTATGAAAACCTGTCAGAGTGAACGCTGAGGAGCATTTTATTTTGTCTTCAATCAGTTCTGCTCCACCTGCAATGTGTTAATATGTCTACACTAATAAAGGCCAGTTTGCTAATGGCTTCGTTTTACATCACTGAGCTGCCAAATGATACCTAGCAGCATCTCCGTCTGAAGCCTCCCCCTCCCATCTCATGGCGGCTGCCTTGTCTCTTCTGCTCTGTATCAGTGTGGCCTTATACAATGCAACTCTGTTTGTCTCCTACACTGAGAATAATCTTTACATCCTGTATCAGCAACCTCCCACGCCCAGCTCCTCCCCCTCTCTGCCGCAACATATCGGTCAGTCGGTGTGAAGACTGAAAATGTTCCGCCACATACTGCCTGCAGTGTGAAGACTGTATGAGGTGTGAATAACTCGCCAATGAGTCATTCAGCTGTTTGTTTTTTATATAGTTATAGCTTATAGTTAATGAGGAAAAAGCTCCACACTGACGCACTTTGTAGCCCGTCCAGTATGTGCCTAGTAGTCATAGAACTTCCCCAGATTCTGCATTGTCTCATTCAAATTTAAATTTAGTTAAATGTACAGTCTTAAAGAAATAGTTAAAAATTTGGGGAAATACACTTATTCACCTTTCTTGCCGAAAGTTAGATGAGAAGAACACAGCAACATTTTTTTTTATACGTGACGAAATTGCATACAAAGCAAAAAGAAAGATGTTAAAAATGTATCAACTTGCAAGAAAAATGTGTGCTTATCCCAGGGCTTTATGCTTCATAAATGTACAGAGAGGAGAGGAGAAAGGAGAGAGACTGGAGGGAAAAAACAAAAAGATCAGGAGTCTCTGGTGAGCTCGGAGATCAGTCAGAGGCTTAGCTGAACACACACACACACACACACACACGCCGATGGTGAGTCTGTTTCTAGCTAGCTTACAGCTCATGTCTGTATATTAGATACATTAGCTGTTTTGGGGCGAATCAACAGATTGCACCAACATGGCCAGCAGTCAAATTTGTGCAAATGATGCGAGGCGAAAATGTGCTCTGCTTTCTGTCTGAACACTCCTTCACAGGAGTCAGGAGCTTAGCTTAGCATAGACTGGAAACAGCTAGCCATTAAGATAGACACCTACCAGCACCTCTAAAGCTCACTAATCTTGTTTGTTTGGTCCATACAAAACTGGAGTGTAAAAAAACAAGTTGAGATAATTAATGGGCTTTAGAGATTTTTTTTTTTACTTTTGGAAAGAGCAAGGCTAGCTGTTTCCCCTTTTCCAATCTTTGTGTAAAATAAGCTAACGGGCTGCTGGCTGTACAGACACATTCTCATCTCGGGGCAAGAAAGCATGTATTTCCCCAAATGTTAAACTATTCATCTAAGTTTTGAATGTGCTTTACACATTATTATGAGTAAATATCTCTCACAAATAGCTAACAGTTTGGGAGATAAGCCCTTGATCATTTTGTGATCCGTCTTAATTGTTTTTCTTTCTTTTTCATCACTTTCAAAGTCAGAAAATCATCAAAATGAGCAATAATTAGACCATAAAAGTGTCTTACCAATCAGAGGAACAGAGTCTGAAGTGGCAGGCATGATCTCTGCCACCAGTAACATGAACACTGTTAGAGACAGCAGCACTGTGATGCCTGGAGAAAGACAGTAGACAGAGAAATGAGCAGAAACACAGAGGCTAAATTCTTTCATCACACTCTAGATTTCTCTTAAATGGTGACTTGAGAGTACTTAAATAAACGCAGCTGGTCGCTTCAAAATAGGTTGAAACAGCTGTGGCTGTATTTTGGAATATTCATTCTCTTTTCTACCCTCGAGGTAATACTTGCAGTTATATATTTACACCGACCCTGTCTCACTAAGTGGCATTTTAACACAAGCTGGCATTTTCAGGTCAAGGTGATTATCTTTGCTGTCTTTATAATGGAACTTATATTCATCTGCTAATGAATAAAATCCAACACAAAGGCTAATTCACAGCCATAATGTCAGCATTAGCATAGAGCAATGCCATAATAAATGGGTTAGCAACAGCGTTGGGACCTGGTGGGCTGAGCTCACCACGGCCAGGTAGAGAGATACATTTTTCTCTGCATGTATGATTATAATCATGAATCATGGTCCCTCTTTGTTAGTGTGTGTGCAGGGATGTACTGATGTGTGTGTGTCCTGCCCTGTACCCAGTGAGATCTTCTCTCCGGAGTCAGCAGGGAGCAGGAAGACCAGCAGGGCCAGACCAGAGATGAGCACGCAGGGGATGAGCAGGTTGAGGCCGTAGTAAAGCGTCCTGCGGCGCATGGTGACAGTGAACGTCACATCAGGGTAGGGCTCCTTACAGCAGTCGTAGTACAGCTCATTACGCTTAGCCGGCACACCTGGGGGAGCAATGAAGAGGTGGGAAGGTGTCAATTAGAGGTCAAATACACAGAACTATAAAATAAAGGTCCGGTTCTCAGTTCTGCTTGGCTGAATAATAATAATGAGACCTTGTAAAGTAAGCTGTTAATGTGCAGCTGTGGCTACCGGTTTTTTATGCCATTTTAAAGTGTTCGAGAGCATGCTTAGCAGAGAGGATCAATCATTATAATCAATCAAATACAATTTATATTGGTACCATTTAAATATGATTGAAAGAGGAAATTTGTGGTTAGAAAGTCACTGGATTGAGTCTTTCGACAGAAAAGGAAAAAATGTGAGTCAGTAAGACAACTAAATGATCCCCTGTCCCCATGTCAATGTGCCTTTAAGCAAGGAACTAACCTTTTACTACAAGCAAACATTTTGTTTCATCATGTACAGGGCAGTAGGTTAAGGATTTAATATCAGTCTCTCCCACATCATTCTACATTTCTTTGTATCTGAAGGTAAAATTCCAGACTTTAACCAAGAACGGACATAGTAATGTATTTTCTTGGTAACCATGTGGAAAGCAGCTTGTTGCTGAGCAAAATGAATGCACTCTTGCCTAAAGTGATACTGCACATAATACAATGATGTCATGATGTAATCTTTTATATAAAACAATAATCCTCTCAACACTATTTCACCTTGTGTATAACAACAAATTTAACTGATCTAAAATCACTATAAAGCACAGCTTATTGTGGTTTGTTACCAAATCGTGTTTTGAGTCATGAATATGTTTTTTTTTTTAACAAATTAAATGTCATTTCAAAATGGCAGCCACCTGTTTGAGACAAGTCTTTTGCTTAATGTACATTAAAATCTGAACTTTACAACCTTCAAATTTAAATTACTCGATAACACCTCAAAAACAATCCGAAATCATTTATTAATCCCTAATGCTCATCGCCGTACCCTTATCTGTCCTGTTGGCATATTCACATTTACATAACTAATCTGCCCTGTATATCAGATCAGCCACACAAAACAATATCACCTTGGTCTGGTCAGAGTCATTGTCATTGTGTAGCAACATGATTAGTAAGCGTGACTTTGATGGATTTCATACGCACAATCACTTCAAAGTGCTATCTTTTCCCCTTGATTAAAAATCAACAATCTGGGAGCTCTGTATGTTTTGTTGTGTGTGTGTGTGTGTGTGAGAAAGGGAGGGAGAGTCAGTTGTTGCTAGCAGACAACAATCAGTGTTAAAATGAAAGATCAACCTGAAGTGCCCTCAATTTGATTATTGCGGCTGTATGAACCATTCATACCTTAAAGTGTTCTTAATGAAACCCTGGTACAACGCAATCAGCAACATGTTCAAAATATGCATAATCAAAATATAATATACAAATTTTGGGGTGAGATGTCACAAAAAAAACCTTGATTTTAGCCCTGTGTGTGTGTGTGTAAACAGTGTTCATTCCTGTAGAAATTTAATTTAATTGTACGGATTCAATTTCATTTCATTTAAACTTTGTCACCTGAATGCTGAAGAGAAATAGCCTTTGTTAGCCTTCTATTAATTTGATGGATTGCAGACCTGCAGATGCATCCGCCACATCGTTTGTGTGCGTGCATGCGTGTGTGTGTGTACGCTGGCATGGGTATGTTCTGAGGCACCAGAACAGTGTGTGTTGTTGGCCAGCTTGCCGCCTGGCTGTGCCTGAATTAAGTGAACCATCCCTGGGCCAACTGTCACCACACACACCCATGCCCCCCTCCTCCATTCCCCCAGCCAGCTGGGTACACTCACAGCCCACTTTGTGTATGTTTGTGTGCGTGAATGTGAATTATTCTGTTGACCTCTGACTAACAGCCAAACTTGGGTTGATGTAGAGATGATGTAAGTTTTTCATTTCCACGTGGAGATGCAGAGGGGAGAAAAAAGAAACAGAGAGGAACCAGTATACTATATTATCTTATCTTAAACCTTTGTTTCTTGGGAAGAGACAGACAAATGGAGAGGTAGTGTGGACAGAGTTAGAGAAACTCAGACCAGAAAAAGAAACAAGGTACCAGACACAAATAAGAATAAACTGTGAATATAGAGAAAAATCCTGGTTTCTTACTTTCTTGCAGAAATAGATGAGAAGATATGAGACACTCGTGTGTGCTGTAAATATGAAGCTGGAGCCAGGAGATGCTTAGCTTAGCATAAAGACTGGAAACACAAAACAAAATCTCCCTACCAGCACTTTTAAAGCTCACTAATTAACATGTTATATCTAGTTTGTTTAATTTGTACAAAAATCGAAGCCATTACTCCTGTTTTCAGCCTTTATGCTAAGCTCAGCAGCTAACCACCTGCTGGCTGTAGCTTTATATTTACCAAACAGCCACAAGAGTGGTATCAATCTTCTCATCTAACTCTTGGCAAAAAAGCAATTAAGTGTATTTCCCAAAATGTTGAACTCTTTCTTTAAAAGTCTATTGAAACCTGCCTGAGATAAAACCACTTACTGCTGTAATGCCTATCAACACAATTATTTCCTCTAAACCATGGGAGCCAATCAACTTTTTGTCACATAATTCTCACACAAGTCTAGAAACAATGCCTTCTGAGTGCTTGATCAACTTATAAATAAATATATACAGTATAATCAAATAAATGGTGTAAGAGTTCAAGAATTCATCAGACAGAAGAAACTGTGTAGATACTGCTGAACTGAACAGCAGCAATATTCTCCAGGCTGTCTGTAGCACTCTTTAACCAGGATTGACGGACAGGAAAATGTCAGTGAGAACGGCATCTTACAAGGAAGTTGACATCGCTGAAACACCTGCTGTCAGAGCTGTGAAATACTGACTGGTTGTCTAACTCCCTGAAATATGACATGAAGGGCCTAGCTAATGTTGAAAGTCTCTGTCTGTCTCAGTCTGTCAGTCTTTCAGATTCCCTGAAGGAATTTACAATTTGCTGCTCAAACGTATCCCACAAATATTGGGAGTGCTTTCAGTCAATCATCATATCAGCTCTCTCCCCTCATCTTTATCCCTCTTATGTTACCATGCAACAAATTCTTATTAGCGATTAAGTCGATCCAGATTCTGTTTCTGATTTATCCATACCAAATGATCACCAAAATATTTTGTTATAGACAACACTGCATTGCTGTTTACTGTAATAAACAGCCTGCTCAGAGCTCTTTTCACTTAGTAGGTGATGAACAACTTAAATTAATCCTGTCAGAAAAAACCCACACATTTTGAGAAAAGCTATTTAAGTAGACATGTTTTGCAATAAGCACACAGAAACTGTAAGAGGGTCAAGTCTCTGATTTCCTTATATTTAGTTTTACTGGTGTTATGCACCTGAGTCTTAGTGTGCCTGTCTGTTTTTCTTCTCACCTACAAGATCCCATTCCCCATTGGGTATGTAGGTAGATATGTCCACGTCCATCATCTGGAGGTCCAGCAGCCAGCCGTTGTGGGTCCAGGAGCCAAACTTCAGGTCACACTTCTGCACATCAAATGGGAACCACCGTACATCAATATAGCAGGTACTCTTCAGGATGCCTGGAGAGGAGTGTTGGGGAAAGTTACTCTTTGCACTAAACACTTATTACTATACTTGTTATGTGCTTTGTCTAGTGACTTTGCTTAATTTGTGTCAAATAAAAAGTTACTACTGTATTTCAATATTCTAATTAAAAATTAATTTAAAAAATGGCTCTTCTGATGCCAAAATATTATACAAAAACATTTGTAGAAATGCAAGATTAGTATTTCCCTGAGTCATTTGACTGTTTGAAGCCTCACAGTCTGGAGGAAAACGTGTCAACAATCCTCAGGCAAAATAGTTTCTCATGCATCACAGAGGAATACACCAAATTACTCTAAGTTCCTACATAAATGTAGTTTCCTTTAATAAAAAAACACTTCAATGTAATTTAATGTCAAATTATACACCAAAAAACTACTACTAAACTAAACTACTTACTAAAAATCATCATTTGAAAGGAAAAAAAGAGTAACAAGTTGTTATAACCGATGAAATTAACCGAAAAATGTAAACATATCAACATACTCTGGTGATTTTTGGGTAGAAAAATTTAGTGCTAAATTTGGTTGAAAAGTCTAAGTGTTTAGTCGTTTTGATAGTGTTCAACTTGTGGCAGATCCTACAATAAGAGACATACTGAAATGTAGTTGAAAAGCTGTTGAAACAATGGTTATATGAAAATTTGATGTCCAAAAACCTTTCATTTTTCTTCAAACGTTTGCCTGGTTTGAACCTTGACACCTAGATGTCTTTACACCTCCAAATCAACAAAACCATGGGGAAGGTGGAAGTTTCAGTCTGAGAGTTAGGTGAGTGCGGAGGAGGAGGAGGGTGATGATGACAGGGATGATGGTAATGACAATGATTGAGTTAATGATGTTTCTAAAGACAATAATGATGATCTCAACAGTTCTGATGTGCCAAAACGCTAATGGTGGTGAGGATACTGTAAGAACAACTAAGTAATGGTAATACACTGATAAGATATAGTTGACAAAATGAAATAGAAAGTTGGTTAAAAGTGAAATATAATATGTAACAGTGAATGTCTCACCTGGTGGGATGTACTGGCAGGATCCTGAAGCATTGACCAACACATTTGTATGGAACGTTGCATCAAACCTCTCATCAGCACTACAGGAAGAGAAGTAGATAATGTAAAAACAGTACTGGAGCTTTTAAAGACAAAGCCTCCAAGATAAGGCAAATAGGAAGCCAGCAAGGTGAGTAAAAGAGCCAGAGGTTATGAAGTTGATTGAGAGTTAAGTACAAAGGTAAATGCAGATACAAAGAGAAACCCAGACAATAAACACGCAAGTGAGAATGAAGGTGACAGAGAGAGACAGAGACAAGGGGGGATTAGTGTAGATCCAAGCAGACAGTGTTTCATTTTACTGATCATCTTAAACAAACATGGTTGTCAGTTATCGAGACGTCCTTCAAACAGACAGGGATTATGTCACTCAAAAAACAGTAAAAAGTACAGACATCATAATCAGAAAATTACACATTTCACTCAAGAGCAAAAATCATCCCTGAACATTACATAACATTTAAAATTTTCTTTCAGGCAGACTACATATCTGAAAACAGCCATTCTTACACTATAATTACAAATGTTGGGGACTCTTTTTTGCAAGATAAAAAGTGTCTCTCTGCATTCATTGCAGTAAAAGGAAGCATGTCAGAAATATAACAAATTCAGTCCTGGCTAACTGAATACCTTAACCAAGAGTTTTCTGAGGGGCGGATATAAAAAATAAAAAAGCCATGCTAGCATGGCTCTAGGAAGGGAAAGTCAGTCTGTCAGTTCACCACTTTAGTCCAGACTGAAATATCTCAACAACTATTGGATGGATTGCTATGAAATTTTGTACAGACATTCATGGTCCCCAGAGGATAAATCCAGCGGACGTTGGTCCGCTGGACCGTTGGTCCCTGACCTTTCCTCTACCAGCAGGTTGGCATTAGTAGTTTTGAGTTAAATATGTTAAAAACTATTTGATGGATTTATACAGACATTCATGTTCCCTTCAGGATGAATTATAAAAACTTTGTTGATCTCTAACCTTTCGTCTAGCATCATCATCCGGTAAAAAAAATAATTTGTCCAATACTTTGGTTTACCAAATGCCTGTAAAATTAATGACATTCCCATCAGTCCCAGCTGCACTTTGTGCTTTGTGCTAATTAGCAATATTAGCATACTAACACGCTAAACTAAGATGGTGAACATGGTAAACATTATACCTGCTAAACATCAGCATGTTAGCATTGTCATTGTGAGCATGTTTGCATTTAGTAGCTCAAAGCACAGCTGTGCCTAAGTACAGCCTTACAGAGCTGCTAGCATTGCAGAAAAAAACAGACAGCCAAATGGACAACAAATCATACAGGACTAAAAACATAACCTCCTCGACAGAAGTAAGGAAGCAGTCAAAGGCTTCCTACGATGGCAACATAGCATTTATTCATAACTAGTTTAACATTTACTCATATCTATCGGTATGATGTGACCCCCATAGAAACACTGAATTAGATAAACGGAAAGCACCTCATTTTTAACAATAAATGAGTGTTCATCCAAGGCCAGACAAAAGAGCCTGACTCATACCTGACTCATACATCATCTATTATTGTCCATTAGTACATTTCTACTACTTGCAGTATACGACTGGAAGCAGTGGGAGAAAAGTGAGGGGCATGTCTAAACTCTTCCTAAAGGCTTTTTGTTGGACAGGTAGAACATAAATTTGAGCAAAGTGCGCTGGGACTGAGCCCAGGAGGCATATAACAGGACAAGGCTTTACCCAATGCAGATTTATAGTCGCTACATCAATAAATCTATCAATCTAATCACTCTTTTCACTTAGCAGGGTGGAAAAACTAAGAAGCTGTGAGAATGCTTCTGAACACCTGTAATTGTTCTTATCCATTGCAGAGAATAAATGAGCTAAATTAGCATTTAGCCTTGTAATGGTATTTGGAATACAGCTAACTAACATTAATTGGGTAGCATTAGCATTAAAAAAAAAATTCTCATTATTAAAGCCATCTATCTAATTGCATTAGTATTTTAATCTCTGAATACTAATGCAGAATATGGTTAATATAAAAGTCTTTTAAATTAAGCTTCAGTAAATGTCTGGATGAGAAATTGATTTTTGTGTGGTGAACCTTATAGGAATGTGGAGACAGGAGAGGTCTTGATGCATAATCTTAATCACATATCTATGACAGATCTATATCAGATCACTAAGTAGAACATGTTTCAAAAAGGTCATATGCCATGCGGAAAAGGTAAGGGAATGATGAAGGTGTTTTTGCCTGCAATGGGATTCTTCAATTTACCCTTTTTTTCTTAGAGGTGAGCTGTTGAATGAAAAACCAAAAGACACATTTGAACAAATGGCTTGCCATTTACTTGCTAAATAACCTGCTAATCCCATGAACAAATTGGTTTTCAAAATGAATATATTTTCTGTAAGTGTGCTGCTAAGTCCTGAGTCCTGAAGAATAAGATTTTAGGCAAATAACCTTTTCTCTCATATAGTACAGAATATACTGCTTCAATATCCAGTGGCTCAATGAAATGAATCACCAACATTGACATTTCATGCCTGTGAAAACATTGTTAGACTTTGTGTTAAAACATCATTGTCAAGATATGCTGCTAAGGTTAGGCAAGACAGCATTGTACTGTGTAGATTCACAGGCGAAACCATCTCTACACGGAAAGAAAGCAGCTCAACAGCAAGATGGCTTACATTATTTACATAAAAAACACAATTTTTTTCATTTTTGACACAACTATTTCTGTCACTTTTCATGTGAACAACCAAATACAACACTATACATGTCATAATGTGGACTCTTTGTTGGTTCCTGTGTTATTTTGAAGTTTGGTCTTGTCTCATGTTTCCAGTGTGTTCCTGCCCTCGTGTCTCCACCTTTGAGTGTTTTCACCTGTTCCCTGTTACTCACCTGTGCCTGATTCCCCTCGTTAGCCTTTCCCTACTTATGCCTGTCCTTTTCCTTTGTGCCCTGTCTGGTCATTGTCTTTTGTTAGGAGTTCAGTGTTCTTCATGTTTCTGTATTGGATTAATTTCTTGTGTTGCTATGTTTTTGTGATTCTTGGATGTACCTGCTTGTTTGCTGCTTGCTTGCTTGCCTGCCTACCTGCCCGCCTGCCTGAACCTTCAAGTAAGGATTAATAAACCTTTAAATGGCTTCCGCCTCTGTGTATGTCTGCATTTGGGTCCTTCTCCTGCTGCTCCTCACACAAACCGTCATAATAAATGCTTTCATAGTGTTCAGTGTGTACTGTTCAAGTCTCCCCCATGTAGCAATTCTTAGAGGGCTTTTCCTGGTATTTGTTCTGTAAAACTAAAATACTGTGACTGTGTGTCAGTGTTTCTCGTATATAGTTTCTCAAATGGTGTACTCATGCTATAACAATAGCACCCAATCTCAAAGCTCTATGCTATTTGCATATATAAAAGCTCACAATTGCTTCTTCCTGTGTTATAACTCTTTGGTTGAGGAGTCCTTCACAGTTGAATTCTATTCTTTATATACAATTTTTGTATTTCTTATACTTTTTGTATTTGTCCCTGCTAAACTCTTGCTACTGCAATGACCTAATTTCCAGATGGGGATCAGTAAAACTTATTCTTATCTCATAGTTTTAACCTCTTTTCTTGCTTCACAAAAATAGAAATGAATGATTTTATTCATGATTTAAACTGCATGCATAAGGAATGTCGGTTTCAATCTGGGTCTGTGTCAGGACTGTATTGTCGTTATCGTTAGTGATTGCTGATCCCTACCACAAGCTGGATAATGTTCCATATCATCATGTTAGATACATAATCTTTCAATACCCCCCCACCCCACCACCACCATAAAAGAATCCTCAATCACCTTGAAGGTAGAGCTGAAAAACCAGCTCTATCAATCAACTTCAACTCTGCCTTGTATCACGTTGTCTTTTCCCCATTACAAGTGTGATTCTTTAAGTGGGGGTGGGGGGGTATTCCAAGGAGGCATGAGAAGGATTGATGCATTAAAAACATCTTACTCTTCTGTTAAATGCTTGCCATAGCAATAACCTGATAGCAGACTGTCCAGCATCTGATTTTTATCCCTGTCACTGCATTTTATCTCATGTATGAATTTATCTTGGTGTTGCAGGCACAAAAGTAAATAATGGAATCATCCAGAGGCAAAAGAACGTCAAGACAAGAACACAGAATTTCTGTGCAAGGTACAGTAAGCATTTGTTTTTTTATTCAATGTTTTGCCAGTCTTTCCCTCCTATTGTCCTTTTGAACACAGTGTTCCACAATTACAGTCCTACAGCAAATGAACAGGACTAAAACCTGTATCGCTTGTATGTGCCAGACAGAGTCATTGAGTTCCACTGGATGTACCACATAGAGGCACATTGGGTATACTTGTTCAGAGAATGTAGGCAGCTGTCTGTAAATGTCTGAAAGCAACTTGTGTTTGAGGACAAAATTGGTGCGAGACATTTTTTTTTTTTTTTTTTATGTGCACAAAAGCCTGAAACACAAAGGACACTGGGAAATGATCAAGTTGCTCAGTGGCATTGATTCCAAGGACCATTCTTGAAAGACTGAGCAGGTCTAGACAACATTGTGAATATCAATCTATCTTCGAACAGGCAAAGGAGCATTATCTCCAGCCAAACAGTAGAAAGCCAAAATGGCTATGCAGGTTTAACAGGGAAGAGGTTCAGTTATGGGACTTTTTTTCCTATCTTTATTCAAGAGCGTGCTCTCGCCTTCAAATAGCCCCTGCTTGCGCAGGAAAAAAGCCCCCTATTCAGTTAGACTGACCTATGAATGAACCCATTGAGCTGTTCACAAGACATTATTTTTCTTTTTTTTTTTTTAAGGTCCCATTCTTTGATAAAAGTATGAAAAGAAATGAGCTCAGTCAGATGAATGTTTCAAATAAGATCTGTAGAGTTTGATATGAAAGTGAACCATCTATACAAACATGATGAAATTCTATTATGGCATCTATAATAAAAGACTAAGAGAAATTACTGAAATAGCATATAAAGGTCTATTCTTCTCAAGTTGGACATACTATTCGTATTTCACAATAGCCTATCAATGTCTAATTCCTGCTGCCCCCTTGCAGGCAACAGATGCAAAGCCCCCTGGGAGTTATGGATTATGACCTCCCAAAGGGAAATGGCTCAATCATCCCATTAAATGAGGCTGTAACCAAGAGTGAAATTTCATCTGGGGAATATTCTGTCCACTGTGTTATTGGGTAAACAGGGCCCAGGCAATCTCGAGTATTTGTCCATGTATTACAGGAAACAAATTGGTATACATAGAGGAAGGAGAGGGGGGGGGGGGGGGGG